>PVIC010009256.1:0-46041 GCA_004025085.1 Thryonomys swinderianus | reverse complement strand
TAGCACAAGAACTAGCAGAAAGAATCAACAAATGGGATCTCATTCCACTGAAAAGCTTCTGCACAGCCACAGAAGTCACTGGCACTGCTAAAAGACAACCAACAACATGGGAAAAAGTCTTTACTAGCCGTTTATTAGACAAAGGGCTATCATCTACAATATAAAGAATATAATGAACTCAAACAGATCAGCCTCCCCAAGTTTAAAGATGCAATTCAAAAATGGGCATCTGAAACGAACAGACACTTCTCAGAGGCAGAAGTCAAAGCAGCCAAGAAACATATGAAGAAATGTTCAACATGACTGGTCATTCAAGAGATGCAAATGAAAACAACACTGAGATTTCATCTCACTCCACAAAGAATGGCTGGTATCACAAAATCAACCAACAATAAATGCTGGCGTGGCTGTGGGGAGAAAGGAACCCTCCTCTACTATTGGTGGGATTGCAGACTTGTGCCACCATTGTGGAGATTTGTGTGGAGATTTCTCAGAAAACTAGGACTAGTGTTCCCATTTGACCCTGCTGTCTCCCTGCTAGGAATATACCCAAAAGAATTTAGATAATCACATTGGAAAGACAGATGTACAGCCTTGTTCATAGCAGCTCAGTTCGTGATAACTCAATCTTGGAAACAACCCAAATGTCCATCAACTGGAGAGTGGATAAAGAAGATGTGTTTTTTTTTTATAAAATGGAGTATTACTCTGCCATAAAGAATGACAAGATGGAGCCATTTAGGTGCAAATTGAGACACCAGGAGGATATACCAATAAGTGAAATCAATAGATCACAGATAGAGAAATTCTGGATCTTCTCTTTGGCATGAACACCTGTAGATGCACATGAGCTCTAGAAAGTATGACAGCTTTTATAGTGTGGGAAATTTCCATAGGAAACTTGGTGTGGAAATGTGATGTGGGAAGGAATAAATATGATACAGAAAGAAAATAAAAGATCATGTATAAAGGGGGTGAGGAGGTATGGGTGGGTAGGGATATTGGTAAAAATGAGAATTAACTTGTGTCATATACTGGTACAAATTCCCCAATGTTATACATGATTTTGAGATGTATATAAATTGTACCAATAAAGGATTCAATTAAATGCTGGACGTGGTGGCTCATGCCTGTAATCCCAGCACTCAGGAGGCAGAGACAGGAGGATTGCTGCGTTTGTGGCGGCTTGCCTGGGCACCATAGTGAGCTCAGGGCCAGCCTGAACTACAAAGCGAGACCCTGTCTCCAAAAAGCAAAAAAAAAAAAAAAAATTCAATTAAAAAAATGAGAAATAAATTGTGTCATACATTGGAACAGATTCCCAATGTCAAGTGTGAACATGATATTATATATGTGTGTGTGTGTGTGTATATATATATATATATATATATATATATATATATATATACACACACATATATATATTCAATGTATCAATAAAGATAATTTTTTTTAAAGTGGATGCCTCTAAAGCAAGGAAGCGGCCATGCTCAATTGAACAAAAGACCGAGGCCTTCACAATTAATACACTTTGGAAAGCCTCTCTCATGACTAAAACACTAAATAAATGTCTAATCTTGTTCATTTCTATTGGTCACTTCAGATGGGCTTTCACGAGTTTCTGGTTAGGGTGTATGTTTGCATAAGGGTGTACAGGCCTTCCACCTGTACCTGACCTCTCTGCCTAGCCCACAATTCTAAATGATAAAGATGCCAAGCTTATTTCTTCCATATTCTTTATTTTCAAAGTACTGAAGTCTCCTCACAGCCAGGGTAGTGATGGTCATGCTTTAATCTCAATACTATTCATTTACTAGCTGAATAAATTCAGTCAATGTATTTTAACTTCTCTCCCCCTCCCTATGAAATTGACATTTGGTTATAATTTTCAGAGTTTTAAAAATAATTAGAAATAAATTAATATATTGCTCAGTGAGCTGACAAAAATTACCATCTAGCCAGTGCTAAAAGAAGTACAAGTCTTAGTCTCTTCTATGATCTATATGTCCTTTCTCTTTAGTATTTTAAATTATTTTAATGTTTAATTCATCATTGTATATGGATATGTTTTCCTTTTGAAACGCATACAAATTTTGAAGATGATCTCCAAAGCCTCTGGCAGAAGCTAGTACCAACAAATGATATAAGTAAACAAATGTAGTAAAATAAATAAATAGTCTGCTGGTTCTGAATTTCCAAATCCTTGTGTTCTCTAGTTACACAATCTGTCAACAATGATGATTATTTATAACAACAAAGTGGGAAATGTAAAATTTAGCACAGGGCTTGTGCATACAAAAGTAATACTAATTGCAGTCATTTATGTCAACAGCTTACCATTTACACCTAATTACTATGCTTTAAAAGTGCATTATGTATATCATTAGGTGTATGTCAAATTGAGTCTGTTGCCAGTTTTATTTGATTATGCCCCTATTTTCCACACCTGCATGCTCATTTTTTACAGTTTGTTGCTGCTGGGTCATGGTCAGTTACTCTTAAGTAAGAAGTAAAGATGAACAACACCAAGGAGAAGAGGAATAAAGCATGTAGCAGCGTATACTGTTAAAAATTTAGTGTTTGGAGTAGAGGAGGCATAGCCTTTCAATTTAATTACTTTAATGTTGACTCTTTCCTTCCCACTTTTGTAGTTTTGTTCTTTTCCTTTCCCATAGTGAAAAAGTTAGTCTACTCTATTAGCCTAAAAAAGTTGAACACGCTAAAAGAAAATGAGTTTGGAAATCCTTGAAAATACACAACATTCTGTTATCTGCTTGAAGAGTAAAACTGAGACAATTTACCTGCTTTCAATTTCAGCTTCCTCAGATAAGAATACTGATATCTACTTGCAATGGTGAATTTTGCTTCAATTTGACTGGGGTATGTGCCACTAGATATTTGGCCAAATACTGTTCTGGTGTGCCTGTGAGAATGTTTCTAGAGACAATTCTCACCTGAGTTGGTAGACTGAGTGAAGAGATCTTTCTCTCTAATGTGAGTAAACGATGTTCTATCCACTGAAAGCCTGAAAGGAACAGAAAGGAGTGTTCTCTCTGTCTGTCTGTCTCTTTCTGTCTCTCTGCAACAGTGGTTCTGTCTTGCCTTCAAACTTAATCTCTGGCTGATACCATCATGTTTGCTGACTCTCAGTCCTTCAGACTCAGACTGAACTAACACCATCACTTCTCCTGTTCTCCAGCCTGCTCAGCACAGAGATAGAAACTTCTCACCTTCCAAAATCATATAAAGGGCACACATTTTCTCTGTATGTAGTGAACCCAGGGTTTCATTGTTACAGGCTACTTATAAGGACAAATAATATGTATGAAGATAGTGCTGTTTTTATCTGTGAAAACCCCTCCTTCAAATGCGTTTATCAATCAAGTTTTCAATCTCTGGTGACCTTTTTCTTCCTTTATAACTCTCTAAAATTTCTGGTTCTCCACGAAGGAGACATGTTATTTGTTGCTATTTACAGTGACTGTATGTGTATTTTCATTCAAATATGAAAGTGAGCCTTTTGTTCATTTTTGCTTAGGTTTTAGCTGCACCCTTGACATGTTACACTGAAGACATAGAAAGCCACAGACCAGCTGGAGAAAGACAGCAGGAAATCACTTTGTGGTTCTTTTGTTCTCCAGTGAGGAACCTGAGACTCGATGAGGTTAAGTAACTAAAGCAGCAGTCAACCAGCTGATGGTGAGTGGAAAAGCGGGACAAAGTGCTCCCATTGCAGTTTCACTGGCTGAGATCGGAGGCCGGCAAACTTTGACCCGCACACTGAATTGGCCCATCATCTGCTTTTGTAAATAGAATTCTGCTGGGACATAGTCATTTTCATGCACTTACATGCTGTATGGCTTTGCTGATGGAACAGCAGAGCTGAGCGGTGGTGACAGAGACCATATGGCTTCAAAAGCCAAAAATATTTACTCCCTGCCCGTTTACAGAAAGTTTGAGTCCTCTAGAGCCAAAACTCCAATTGGGATCACCTGATCTTTCTTTTATCTGAATGAATAAAAACATTGAATAATAAATCAAGAAACTAATGCTTTTATGCTAAGTATATGTCATATTCAGAGAGACATGATGCTATCTATGTAGTGTTTCCGTGACGGCTGTTATCCTGCTATGACTATAGAAAATGTTGAAACCAACAAAATTCGAATGACTATTGAAACCACTGCACACGGTCTCTCTTCCCAGGGTATGCGGTGCCATTGAGGAGTTCTAACATAGAGCAGACATAGTGGGAGATGAACTGGAGGGTGTCTGTGGGTACTGAGGACACTTGTTCCACTCATCATGACAATGAAGCTGACTGACTGCACACTTCCCACACACCTGCTCCTTGTCTGTGAGGAATAACCCCAGTTCACACTTGCATGGGAAGATACACCAAATATTTCCTCTCATGGGCTGCCTTAGTAAGGTGTACCTGTTCTCTCATGGCTAGAAGACAAACCAATGATGTCTGTAATAGGAAAATAAGTAAAAAATAAGTGACATGCTATGTTGTATCAGGAAAAATAACACACAAAGGTATTAAGATTTATTGCTCATGGTACATGGTTGGGATAACTATAAACTCTAGGCCTTGCTCATCATCTCCTTAGCGCCTCGATTACTCTATTGTATAGATAATGATCTGAAGGGCGCATGGGTTTGTATGTAACAGAAAAGGCCAAAGTGATTGCTATAAAGGGAATGGAAATCCATTACTTCATGTATCAGGAGCAGTAAGAATGGCTCAAGGGTTGGTTAAGTCAGTGGCTCTGCACAATCCAAATGCCATGTTCTGCATTCCCTTCGCCATTTTCAGCACGTGCTCTTAATGTTCTCTATTAGCAGAACTCCTAATGAGACAATGTCTAGTAGAAGAAAATGAGCTGTTTATTTCCAAGAACTTCTTTTGGGGGCTAGGAAATTCTTCATTTTGCTAGAAATCTGACTCATACTTTGGGGAGACATGGTTCTTGGCAGAGCTGTGGGATGTCCATGACTATCTTGGGCTTTGATGCTGGGTCTGGGATGGAGTCTACACTATGGAGTGGAAGAGAGTGATTGCATAGCCATGATGTAGATTTCAGAGAGGCTACTAATGGTTATTTCCTATAAACCCATTTAAATTATGCATAATTATACCTAACAGGTTGCTTAAATTGCTCCAAATCATAGAACTAGAACTCTCTTACCAGTTGATACTTAGAACTTTTTGTAGTAAATTGAATCTAGACTGTCTCTTAATGAACAGTGTCAGACTGTGGAGATGGAAAGGAAAATATGAATATAGGAGGAGGTGGGAGGGAGAGAAGAGGAAGTGGGGGAACTCATCAAGATCCAATATGGTATTTACACATCTGTGACTTATTTATTTCACTATGAGTATGTCCTCATGGTACATCTATTTGAGTATGAATGACTCAAACTTATTCTTTATGGCAGAGTGATACTCCATTTTATTTTATTTTTTAAATTGTCTTTATCCAGTCTCCAGTTGATGAGCATTTGGGTTGTTTCCAAGATTTTAGAAAATATTCAAAGGGCAATGAGGATTAGGAGTACATAACATGGGGAAAAAATGTGATGGTAAAAAAAGGAAACAAAATTTATGTATATATAGGGTGAGGGATTGTAGGGTGGGCAGGGGGATGGGAAAAAATGAGAAATAAGTCATATCATATACTGGTACAATTTTTCATTGTCAATTGTGATCATGATGTGCATATAAAATGTACCAGTAAAATCAATTAATTTAAAAAAAAAGATTCAATATGAAAATATGGTTATTTCTAAGAGTCAAAGTATTTATTATGCATTACAGACATACAATAATTAAAATAATTACATACATATCAATGTGTTAAAGCCATTTCTGCCACTGTGAGAGGGCAGTAGAATTTCAAGAGATGGGGTTACTGAGTGTTTTGAAGGGTGGTATAAGGGCCTTAGCAGCTTCCTTTTCTCTTTCTTTCCCCTTCTGGCTTTGAAGTGAGCAGCACTGTTTCCACCATGATGTGCCACCATAGGCCCAAAACAAACAGGGCCACCCAACAGTACACTAAACCACCAAAGTGCGAACCGAGTAAACCTTTTCTTTTTATCAATTGATTTGCTTCGGTTGGCGATATAACTCAGTGGTGCCACCTCCTGCCTGGCAAGCGCAAGGGCCTGAGTTTGATCCCCAGTACCAACAAGTAAAAAAAGCCAATTGTCTCCCATATTTGTTATAAAATAGAAAACTAACACACCTTCTTCTGACAGGAATTATTATATTAGAATTTTTACCTCTATATAACAAGGTTAAAAGAAAGTGAGAAAAAAAATGGTTCATGAAGATAAGGTACTAGAGCAAAGAGAAATAAGGCAAGGAAGGTAGGAACCCAAAAAGTCATACTTCATGCCTTCATTTCATATCTTCAAGAGCCTAAAATAGTCTTTTCACCATAGAAAGTGAACTCATGCTCCAATGCCATGGAAAGAGTGTCACTGAATTGTGAAATGGTCATATCTTCCATGCACTCATTCAAAAGCGTTTCCAAATGCAGTCTAAGAGCCAAATGGGGAAGATGAGACACAGGTTCTGCCCACAGGAAGAAGGGCTGTGAGGGTGACAAGCGGCCAGCCTGTGAGGTTTATGGTGGAGCGTGGAGAATGGTGTGGTAAGTTGAAACCAAGAGCTGGAATCTTCAGAGAATGTTCAGTAAAATTCCATTTAAAATTAAATAAACTGAGTCCTAAACCCTTCAGAACTGATAGGAAATGGTTCCAGGAGGTATCGTTTAATTGTAGCCTGGTCATTTTGCATGCTTCTCATGTTCTGGGCTCTATGTCATGTGCTTTTTCTGTATGTAAGATGAACTGGTCTCCATAAAGCCTTCCCAAATAGATATCCTCATTATCTCCATTTTACAGGGGAGAACACGGAGGCATTTATAATAAAGGACTTCTGGAGCTCATGTCACAGTGCACGGAAGAAGAGGGTGACCCCAGTCTTCTTGCTTTATGAACTTTTAGCAATGTGGTACAACGTGGGCATTTACTAGGCTCTAGCCTAACACACGCATGACTTCAGGCCACTCCTGCAGTGGTTCTGGGGTTGACCTTGACCTGCAGTGGTTCTTGTGCTAGTGATTGCCCTCTGTTTGTGCCGCATAACTGAAGCTTGGAAAGGAAACCTCACTCTGGTCAGTATCATGGCCTGAGGAGACCAGGAGTCACAATGACCTTCCACTGATTTGAGTCTCTCTTTTTGTTCCTAAGTCAAATCTACCATCTCTCTCTGCACCCCCCCAACTTCAGTGATTGAGGACACAGAACTGTTTCCTCGTGTTATTTCAGATTTGACTATGAGGACCTTTAAGTCAGTCCTATTTCAAGCTCAAGACTACTGGTTGTGGCCAACTGCCAGTCTGTCTTCTGCTCTCTGAGATAGTGTTACACCAGCAGACATGATCTATCTTCTCCCCAAAACATCCTTTAGAAGCACTTTGCAAAGCCAGCTGGGGTATCATTTGTGCTGAATGGAGACAACCAGGATGCCCACTGAATCCAGAGGAGGAAGGATGTGCCCTGTGCCTCAAGGCCAGAAAGGCCAACTTCTTCCTCTCCAAATCTGCAGGATCCTTGGTCATTGAGATTAGAATTGCTCTTGCTAAAGTACCATGACCACATTTTTTCCTTTTTCCTTAAAGTAAACTTACCAGTTGGCACTCACAGTTCCTAAATCCTATGGTTCAGGACTCATGAGAAGTACAGGAGACCAGACTCAAATGCCAACCTTCCTCACTCTCCCTTCTACCTCATACTTGTTAAAATACATATCTGAAAAGCAAAGCAAGGATTTGGCTGTTTAAATAGATTACCTAACAGAGGAAAATAAATGTAGTTTAGAAAAATGCTGAGAGGCAGGAATAATGAAAGTTAGATTTTTTTCCCTCTGGGAAGCTAATCAAAGCAGTTGTGATTTTAGTGGCTCTGTCATTAATACTACATTACAGGAACACTCCTATATGTGCACACACATGCACAAGTTTAGCTGTCACGTGGTCCTTTATGTACCTCCATGTATAGGTGCAAACCAGGGGTTCATTTGAGAATTCAACAGGACAAAAACTGTCTCTACAAACCAAAATCTGACTTAAAGAGACTAAGTACCAGTTCTTGAAAGAGCTGAGGTGTTTAAAATATAAAAATAAAGGTCAAGGGGGCATTACTGCAGCCTCTGAATATACAAAGGGCTGTCAGGTAAAAAGTGCAGTAGACTCTTCTGCATTGTTCTCCACTCAGAGCCAGCACAGGTGAAGGCAAGTGCAGAGGCAGTTCTGAGCTCCGTGGAAGAAAAACTTGGAACAATTAATGCTTTACAAAAGACAGTGGTTAAGCTCAGGTGCACTGTGACTGCCTCACAAGTGCAAGGTCCTGAGTTCAATTCCCTACAGCAAAGGAAGAAAGAAAGAAGGAAAAAAGAAAGAAGAGAATGGGGGGAAGAAGCAACAAGGAAAGGAAGGAAGGAAGGGAAAGAAGAAAGAAAGAAAGAAAGAAAGAAAGAAAGAAAGAAAGAAAGAAAGAAAGAAAGAAAGAAAGAAAGAAAGAAAGAGGGAAAGAAAGAGGGAAAGAAAGAAAGAAAGAGAAAGAAAGAAAGAAAGAAAGAAAGAAAGAAAGAAAGAAAGAAAGAAAGAAAGAAAGAAAGAAAGAAAGGAAGGAAGGAAGGAAGGAAGGAAGGAAGGAAGAGAAAATAATAGTTTATTTCTGAAAATAGTGAAGTCCCACTTTAAGAGGGGAACTTCAGAATGAGGCTTGTATAGCCATCTGTCAAGATCTTTGGAGAATTATTGTATTTGTTGAAGGAGAGCAATAGCTCTGAATCGTGGCTGCATAATTTATCACGCGGTGAGGGTGGAAATCTTGTATTACTTGGGCTGCGTCCTGCAGACTCATCTCCCAGTTCCACAGGGAAGCTAGAACATCAGGACACTTGAAATTTCCCTGTCCATATCACATACAGCCTACAAAGAACCACAGAGCAGAGGGTGCAGTCATCCCTCCGGTCATCCTCAGATGGGTAGTTATGGCACACATACCATCGGAGGGCTTCTCTCTGAGCTAGAGATGGAGGGACACTGGCTGTGCCATCCATATCTCCTCGCCCTAGTGTTTCAGCACACCAAATATCTCGTGCCTGCACCTGCTCTTCTTCACCTGAAACATTTTCCTTCCCAAGGAAGCCTCTTTGCCCGACATATGGCAGAAAAGAAGCATAAGAGAATCATCACTTCTGAAAAGCACCCTTCAAACCTGATGTCGGTGTGAACTTCTTCACACGGGAGAGGACACATAATTCTCAAGTCCACGTTCTACAGTGGCCCTCGGCACTTCCCACATTAATCTCCAACCCAAACTCCTACCTCCACCCTTTGCTAATAACCACTCTATGATGCTTTTGCTTCCATTCCTGTTGCTGCACCAATACGGTTGTTTCCTTTATCCACCAAGCAAATTAGCTCGGTGAAACAGAGCTGTATGTTGAAGCTACTCAGGTTATGGTGCTCAGCAGTCCACTGAGTTGACTGAGACACTTTGTGCTACACTGAGGATCTGAACCCAGAATAGTTTAATGCAAGAGCTGTATTCTAAACTAGTGCCCTTCTCATTACCAGAGACCGTTATTTTGAATATTTATGGAGCATCTTCTCTGTGCACAATGCCCTCATATTTGATCTTTTTTCTAGTTCCCACTTTTGTCTTTTTGCTGAATGCCACTAATATTCCTCCCTATTTCAGAAAATCGATGGGCAAATGTGAATTATTTAAATCATGTCACTTACATTATGAAGGGTTAAGTTTCCTATAAATCTACTGTCAGCGATCCTGACCTCAGCTCTCAGCCTTAGGGAAGTATTAGGTTGGCTAATCGCTCCCAGAATATCCCAAGCAGCATTGACCCTTGGGATGGTCAAGATGACCTCAATTCCTGCTTTCTGTATGGAACCGGACCGGAGGTTTCCATAGCAACCAACTTGGATGAATGAAGATGGTTTCCTTTTGCCTGTCTCTTAGTTACGACTTTAAACATAGAGTAAACCAGTGGAGAATCATGACTGCCAAGTGGACTAGGATTTGCTATAATAAGATACATCACTAGCTACTTTCTTTAAAATTAAAATTTATATATCTGCCTATTTGTTCTGTTCATGGTCCTTCAATTCCATCATATTCTTTTCCAGTGTTCATGGCTGCAGTGATGCCTTGCTCATAATGACTTCCCTTTTCCTCTGTGACTTTGATAATTTTCTCTAGCTCCTGGCCCTATAGCTATTGGTGTCTCCCTGCGCAAAACCATCTCTAGTCCTTAGGAACTGTAAAGGAGAGACTGAGTTTCATGTCATATAGCATATATCTGGTTGTGTTATTGAGCACAGTGGAATAAATGCGAACATTTATCAAATGTTATCAAAGGGCAGATTAATCACTCCAGCTCTGCTATACATTAACTCTGAGCCTGCAGGCTTCTTGCCCACCTGTGCCTGAAACTCAGCTGTCTTCATTTGTAAGATTTGGATAATTAGAAATCCACCACCTCAATTTAGGTAAGGATTCCATGAGGCAGTAGATGTCATGTATCTAGGATAGTGGCTGGTACATAACTGCACTTAGTAAAAAGGGCCTAAGTCCTCATTAGCAAATATGTTGTGTAATTCTAGGGGATACTCAGGTAAGCCGCATATGTGGCTAACAAGCTCTACACTACAGCTCTCCAGTAGAGACAGCGGTATATAGCAGATCGATCCCATTCACAACTTACTGATGTCTCTTTGGATCCATGTCATTATCGAAAGAATGTATTTTTCCCCTTATCTACATAGTTTTGGTCACATAGTGGGGACTGTACCAAGTGAGTTTGTTGAAGTTTTTTCAGTGGGTATCCAAAATCTTCTTTCCTTGTGGTACTGATCATCTCACTCAACTTTTCAGAGATGTAATTATCCAACTAACAGTTAGAATCGAGTGCTCACCACATAATGAATGCACTGTTGTATGCCTGAGGACACAAGTACACTCTGTGTCAAGATATGCAGTGGAAAAGCAGGCTAATTGTCACTGTTAACATATTTGTATGTCTGATATCTTTGCTCAACCGAGAAGAGAGATAAACAGATATTACATAGCTACAGTGTAATGCGTTGGTCACTCTACAAGGCAACCCATACGGCTAAGTCCTACGTAGTTTCTCAGATATAACAGTTTAAAAAGATAATTCGTCCTTGAAATCAAATTAAGGGCTTATGGCCAAAGAGTTAAAGCATTTAGAAATTCATATATCTATGACAAACAGAAGAGGATATCTTTAAAATATTGTAACTAATTAACAGCCCACTAGGAGATTCGATTAAAGGAGAACATCTCAACAACATAATGCTTAAAATCACACACCATTATGTGGTAGAGGTGATATTTTTTTTCACCTCCCCACCCCCTATATACATACTCTTTTATTTTCTTTCAGAATCATATTTATTCCTTCCCCTCATGACATCCCCACACCAAATTTCCTTTGGAAATTTCCCATTCTACAAAGACTGTCATACTTTCTAAATCTCATTTGCAGAGGTGATATTTTAATGAACTCCTGACACTCAAGTTGTTTTTTTTTTTTTTTTTAAAGGGCTAGCATCCCTTCCTAACTCCAAAAACAATGCTCAGGAGATGCTTAAACAAGGGAGGGTCCCACGGACAGCAACAAAGCAACTTATGCCTATAGACGAGGGAAGGCTCAGCATGTCTGTCTCTCATTTGTTTGGAAACCTTGCCTGTCTTGGCACTGCTGGTGAGATGCAACCCAGGTTCCTGAGGCTGGACACAAGGCTACTTACTGGTCATGAGTCCCAGTCCAATTAATCCCTTATAACAGTTGGGCTTAGCCTTGTACTCCATGATCTAGGTACCTGGATTTCTTTCCATGGCTTGCTCTGTGTCCCATGGGTCTTGGCATGGGCTCAACCCTCTTTATGGAAATGTCTTTCTCGCGTCCTTCTGTGGGATCTGTCCCTCTGTTTAGAACTGTCTGTACCCGTCCAGGTCTCCCCACATCCTGAGTCTCTAGTTACTCACAACTTGCACATGCTAGTTATTTTCCCCTCATTGGTGAGACAAAACACCTGACACTCAGAGTTAAAAGGGAAGGAGCTTATATGGCTTAAGGTTCCTAGTGATTTCAGGCCATAGTCAGCAGGCATTGAGGCTGGGGTGACAAACAAGCATCACAGAGGAGACGCAGCATGGCATACACAGGCAGCAAAGGTAACAAGAGAGAATTCACAGCAGCCAAACTGTAGCAAGAGCAACAAAGGAGAGAGATTTTTCCCAAGTCTTTTGGCCTCCTTTATCCCTCCAGGATACCAGGGTTCCTCCCGGCATCATATTCCAGATTCAGCTACCACTACCGGATGAGGCTTTGGGGGAACATCCAGACCCCAGTCATAACATCACATGTACATCTGCAACACAGAGACTGGTACCTGGGCAGACATTATATGTTCACAAAGCATTTGTTTAAAGATGGAATATATTTGAGTGTGTAAAACAAAAAGATACCATCTTAGGAAGGGAAAGATTCTAAACAACTTTCCAATATCCATGCTATGGACTGTATGTGTATTTCACCTAAAATAAATCTGTTTAGATACTAATTTCTGATAAGATAAAATGTGTGAAGATGGGGGTCTTTAGAAGGTAATTTGTTGAATAAATCATAACGGTGGGGTTCAGATTATAAGATTAACACCTTGTAAGAAGAGACATGAAAGAACGCTTGGCCTGCCTTTCTGTCTTCAGTACAGCAGGACGCATGGAGAAGACCCCCATCTGCAAAGAAGAAAGGAGGCCCTTAGCAGACCCTGCATCTGCTGGCCATTTCATCTCTGAACTGAAGCCAATAACTGACAAATACATGTCTGTTATTTGGGCCACCTAGTATTTTTTTAGAGAAGTCAGAACTAATCTAGTATGCAATACATCTTATTAATTTGTTCTTATTTGTATCTATATCGAATTTACAATTTACCAGGTGATAATTTGGCTTGTAATTATAACATTCATGGAGTGAATAAATGAAGGTAATTAATAAATGGCAGCTGAAATATCACCCTTTGGTCATGTTTACATCGATATGTTACTATATTTAAATCTCAATAACTTAGTGCACTTACATAGTAGATGTCAACGCGAGCTCTGCTACTGTGCCACATTCCAGGCCTAAATATCTGGATGTGAGGAAAAGATATATTCTTTGGTGTTGTTCTCTTTTTAAAATCATAAATAATTTCACAAGACTTTGCAGGTAAAAAACAGACACTTGAGACAGTGGGCATTCCCTTTCACTCTGTGGTTTCTGAAAGCAATGGAAACTAAAGAATTTGCTTCTTATTCCAGAGCAGCTCAAGATACCTTTCTAAATGCAAAAATAATACAGGAGGTCAAGGCTTGGATTTCAAGCACAGGAGAGTAGTTTTCTAAATAATCAGTACCACACATACTACAATGCTGGGCATGGTGGCTCATTCCTGTAATCCCAGCACTTGGAAAGCAGAGGCAGGAGGATTTCTGAGTTCCAGGCTTGCCTGAGCTACATAGTGAGCTCAGAGCCAGCCTGAACTATAAAGTGAGATGCTGTCTCAAGAAAAAAAAATTAGGAATTTTATTTTTATAGTCAAGGCCACTGGAGGGGAAGGAGCACCAATAGCGTGGCTGTTGCTATTTTCTTATTAGTTTTTCTTTCTACTTCTGCACTCAGCACCACAATGGCCCTTTATGAAAGGAGGTATGAGGTTTTACCTTTCCCTTTTATTTGGAAAAAAAGTTGTAGGCAAGAAGTTAAGCAGAAATTCACTCTATGAGACATGGTTACCCATCTCAGAGGAAGCTGTGACTCGAGGAAACACAACTGCAAGGCCAGCTTGCTTGTAATACTGGGCTCCATTTTTCTCTGGGAGATGAGTTGATCTTTGCATTAGCTCCTTTTGTCTCTGATGGACACCAGCCTGTATCCTGAGCAGCAAGGTTCTATTTTGCCCACTTTCTTTATCTAATTCTGCTTTATAATAAATAGCATTAAGATTTAATGTCACAACAGGCCACCTTCCCTCTTTACTAGTTTATCAAAATTACATGCAAAAAAAAAATAAATAAATAAATTACTTGCAAAAGACAAAATGTAATGACTGTAAGAATGGTCCAGTTGGACATGAAATTTGTTAAAATACAAACTTGAGATCTCCGTGTTAGCATGTGATATACATGACTATCTTGGAATACTTACCATTAAAAAAAGGCATTGTTGCCATAGTTTCATAGGATTAATATAATATTTAGGAATTGGATGAAATCATTGATAATTAATTACACTCCCACACACATTTGTCCCTCCCTTTTGTTGAAAGGTTGGTTCCAGGACCCCCTGCAGATACCAGATTCTCAATATGATGCTAAAGCCCTTGCATGTAATGAAGGAGCATTTACATACAATCTAGTCCTGTAAGACAATGAAAATACTATGTAAATAGTTGCTGTAACATTTTGAGAATAAGAAACAAAGTGCACCTATTCACTACAGATGCAATTTTTAAAAAATTATTCTGATCCTCAGTTGAATGAGTCTAAGGATGTGAAGCCCCATTTTAAATACACATGTTTGTATATGTATGCATATATGTATGTGATATATAGATACAAATGCCTAGCTAGTTAAACTTCAGTTCATGGGCTTGAAGATGCAACAGGAAATAAAAATAATAACAGTCCCTCTTTAGATTTCCATGGTAAAATATTTCCTGAAGTAGTTTTTAGGATATGTAAACCAAAGCTAATTGATAACATTAAAAATCATGTTCCAGAAATTTCTGAAATTGTGCTCACCACTGTTACATAGTAATATGGCAACATAGCATGCAGCACTTGAAAACATGGTGAAGTTAATCCAGAAGATCTTGGAGGGAGCTCAGAACAGGGTGATAAAAAATACCTGCAGCTGGGTCCATTCATTCAGTCTTCCTCCAACACACACGGATTGGATTCCTGAACGTCAGTTTCACGTTCAAAACTGTATGTGATCAGCTGTCCTGAGCATCTCTCAAAGCCCTCTGTTTGGAACACCATACAATGGTTGTGTCGTACTGCTTTTGACTAATGTCTGCCATAGCTCTGTGTCTTTCTAGACTTGCTTAGCTCCAAGTGAAGAAACACTGAGATGACTTTGCTCGGTTGGCTCTTCAGGATAAGAAAACCTTCCGATGGGAGATGGAATCATCTTCGCCTTCTGGTCCTAACAAGTTTGCCAACGCAGATACCAAGAGCTCATTCCACTCATGAACATCTGGACTGTCGCAAGTCCACCCTGGGATGGTGTGGCTGTCAAGGGCACATTTGGAGCAAAGTGTAAAAATCTTGACAGCAGTAAATTGGAAGGTGATTTCTGATGTTCTCATGAAGTCTAAGTGTCTGATAATTTTACAGCTCTTTGGAATCCAAAACGATGCAAAGTTAAATAGTTCTGTCATAATTCATTTGACGTAGAAACCTAACCTGAACTTAAATAAATTCATATATTCTTCATTTATCCCAATTTTTGTGATTATTCACATTTCCCCAAATATCCATGTGCTTAAAGAAGGCCCTGCCTCAGACCCCATGCAAGTGCTGGTTAATAGGTAGTACATATATGGAATTACTCCTCTCAATTTTGAAAAACTTTGGAAAAACTGGGGTCAGGGTTTTGTGTAAAGAGTTGGGTTCCTGCTGGGCTTTGGTTTGCTCTGAGACCTTGCTCAAATGCCACCCTCTTAAAGACTGTATTTTTAAAATTGCAATTCTCCTTTCTTTCCTAGGCTGTTACACTGATTTTCTCTCCTTTTTTCCCTTATCACTTCCAATAGCACATGTGTCAGAGGAAGCAGTAGAAAGTGTTCGTTAAATAAGGAAACACTATGGCATTTGCTTAGTCCATCTATGGTTTGCCATCTGTCCATGTGCCGCACCTTGGAGCTCTTGACCATTCCACCTGGTCAAACACAAGCTCACCAGGGCACGGCCCAGACACAGCTTCCCTGAGAGGAGCTGCACGAGTCACGTGGAACAACTGAATATGTTGATTTGGAGTAGTATTTTTAAAAACTAAAATTAAAATATTTCATCCATAGATATGTTTTAACATTCTAAACTAAAATAATACCAAAAATTCTCCATATACATCACTTATAATTCAGTATTTTATATATTTTATGATGATTTACTCTTTATTTATAAGAATTCTCCACCTCATCGAATATTCTTGTTGAGTATGAATTTTAACAGCTTTGCAAGTTTCCATTAGATGAGTACTTTATAATGTTGACAGGTTAGTTTGCTTTACCCATTTGCTTTCATAATTCCAAAATGAACATCATTATTCAAGATAAATTAGTGAACATTTCTCTTTATTTTAAGGTGGATCCCTAGATGCGGGAGTCCTGAGCGAAAGAGAAAAAGAGCTAAACTCTTTAGTATTGAAGGGAATTAAAAGTAATTTGGAAAGTTTCTGATAGTCACATGTCTTACCTTTAGCTTAGTGATCATGAAAGGAGGGGTGTGTGTGTGTGTGTGTGTGTGTGTGTGTCTTCTGGAATAAAGTTTCCCTGTAGGAGTGATTTGGACACATGTGGAAACCTGAGCTGTTAGCCCAGATGTGGCTGCTTCTGGTGGGAAGTAGCCTGCTCAACGTCCAGACCCCCGGCAGCACCTTTGCCTTCACACATATGTCTACTCCTCCCTGTGCCTCCATTTCCTTTCTTTTTATTCACATGTGTAGAGGCCTTTCTGCTATTTGTTTTACTGGCCTGTCCTGAAGATAAAAACAAAATACTGCTCATGAAAGGCCTTTTGTAGTAAAAATCACTGCACAGCCACTGGCTGTTATTAATTCCACACTCAGGCAGTGGAAATTTTCTTCAACTGGGCACTATATATGGTCACTATCAACAAGTATCAAATTTTAATCCTTCTTATGAACTTCGAAACTGAATAACCTATGAAATTTACTTTAAAAGAGCAAATCTTCCTTATAATTAATAGCAACAGTTGCACACAGGACTTTCATAAATACACTTCTTAATGAGAGATGGAAGGAAGAAGGTACATACAGACCACAGCTTCCTCTGTCATTTCCCGGAGAACAGCACACAGGACTGAGAGGGAGTATCCCTCACGGATAATGCTCACATCTCTGAGGGCCCGTGGTGAGACCCTCATGTCTTCCCCAGAGGGGTGAGGACCAGTGGAGAGGAGGCTGTGCTGACAGAGCACGCGCCACAGTGGCGATCACTCCAAGGTTTTTGCCATGATTGCACTTACTTTAGTGAGCATCATTTCACTTCTCTCCTCAGTCTTTTTTTTTATTAATAGATTTTATTGGTACCTTTTATGTACACATTATGATCACAATCAACACTGAAAATTTGTACCAGTACATGACACAGCTTAATTCTCATTTTTTCCCATTTCCCTCCTCACCCTACAAACTCCCGCCCCACACACATAAGCTTACTTTCCTTTTTTATCCATCAATTTTTTCTTTCCTTTTTCTACTTATGCCTATCCCCTTTTTCCTTCTGAATATTTTCTTATTATTTCACAATAGCTATCCTATATTTTAGAACTCATTTAAACCTTAAATGAAAGTAATTCTTTGTTTAGTGGTGTGAAGTGATCAGAGGACATCTTTCAGGAAATTTTCAGCTTGTAGATCTGTGTGCATTGGTGTCTGTGTGCATGGGTGTGTGTGACGCAGAATGGGTAGAAATAAGGGGAATTTGTATTAATTATTTTACACCAATATTCTAGGATTTCATAAACATAAGCGTTATGATCTTTGCCTTTGAGTTGCTCACAGACTTAGAAAGAAAACCAAAGTGAAAGGCTCATCAACACACTGGTCCATTCCCAGGATGGAAAAAAGTCTGACCAGTGGGGCTTAGTATGTACAGCACCCAGGTGGGACCCCGAAGAGTTAGTCACAAGTGCAAAGTACTGAGAGACACAAAGTCGGCTGGTGGTGGGCAGACCATGGCTTCTTCTGTAGTGATCAGTAATTCTAGAGAGCTGGCACACAGAGACGCATGTGTGAGGAGTTAAAGAGATCCAAAATCATGTGTGCTCTTACACCACATATTAAGGAAATTAAGCAGAAGTAATAAGGCCATTCATTTTTCTTTCCTGTCAATAAGGAAAGTAAATAAATCAGTCTCTCAGGTTCCAGAACTAATTCTTCATTTGGATTTTCAGTGCACAACACACGCCCCCCAGCTCCAGGTGCTTTGGCTATGCTAGAGTAGTGGAAGCCTTATCACATGGCAATAGGGTGCCACGCAGTGAAGTCTGGAAGCCCTCACGCGAGCAGGATGAGGTGTGAGGTCCTCATGAAAAGATGTGAGTGCTACCCCTGGAGGGCGCGGTCTTTTACTGTTTGGAAATGCAGCATGACACCACTTGGTGAGCGGTACTGCTCCCTTCAGAGGAAATTCTCTACCACTGTGAAGCTGAAGGCCTTTTAAAACTGTGAAACCAAAATATTGACAATTGTCCATAGAATCATGACATGCATCTTCTAAGGAAATATTTTCAGAAGTGGGGGACCATGGTCTAGGCTTTCCCTTTCCTTGTTTGTCTGCAGTTGCTACACAGGAAAAGATGTGTAAGCAAGGGCAAAAGCAGCGCTCGGGCATGTTTATGTTGCTCTGTATCTAGGACTCATTCAGCACTGATCAGACACCTTGGTTCAGAGCAGAAAAAGAAGACGGAGTCTGGTGTTGAGCCCTTCGGCCTTGTCTCCTATCTTTCCTCATCTTTCTTTTCTCCTTTAAATGAACATGTCTTAATTCATTTTGAACCAAGACAATCCGATTCTTGTTAGATATGTACTCACTGCTGAGCTGTTCCACAAAATGGAACAAAATTGAGTTACACCTAAGTTTAGACGTGATGGCGTGAAGAGGTTGTAAGCAAAGCATCTATTTGGCTTACGTGCTGGACTTGTAGCCCAGAATCCTGATCCAATGCCCACTTTCTCTAGGTTCAGAGCCCCTGGATCCCATCTAGCATTCAGAATGGCCACACGTTTCCCCACAGGCTCAGATCTTGTGCAAAGCCACACTTTCCTCTTCAGGTTCTGGCCCTATTCCTGTACCTTGCAACAGCGTTTGTCACATGCTCCAAAGGAGGATGTAATCTCTTTAAAATTAGAGAATGGTTTTACTCTATCTTTTATTCTCTCAAAGCACCCAAATTAGCAATGTCTTGTGTGCCTTCAATATACAAGCACTGATGAATAAAAAATTTCTCCAGAATTGGACTTCCTCCCGTAATTTTGTTCTGAGCTATTACATCTGGCTGAATGAGCTCAGAATTTATTTTAGATTTCTACTCAGTGTTGACAAACTTCATTGAAATTTTCTCTGCAACAGGTTCCACGTGGATTCAGTTAGAATTGACAGCGTTTTACTTTGCCTGCTTTCTCTTTAGTTTTTCACTTACACACACAGTGTGATTAAAAGTGACAAGAAAAGTATATTTTTAAAAACTCAAAAGCATTATAAGGCAGGTAGGAAGGACCTGGCTGAGGAGGTCTGAGTACATCTGCCATCACTGGGGTCATGTTCTCCACACTCCCGCGTTTCACATGTAGCAACTCCTCTCCTCCTTTAAAACCCTTGTTCTCTCCTCCCTGGCTCCCAGTCCCCTCTCAGTATCAGCTCACTCTCACTGGAGTAAATTAACAGCCCCATTTGCTTGTACAATGTCTGCCTGGGTGGTCTCGCTCTTCTCTGTATCTGTAATATAATACTCTGCATCTTTATTTTTAAACTTAATTAATTAGTTGGTTAATCATTACTTCCACAGAAAACACTGCTGGAATGCCCAAATGAGTTAGAGTGTTTTCTAGACAGTGGTCACTTTCCTTGCAGGGACCATATAATATCCAGCTCCTTTATACAACTTAAAGGAGGAGAGATTTATTTTGGTTTATGGCCTCATTCAATGACCAGCTGGCTCCAAGGGAGAAATAGGATAGTAGAGGATGTGGCAGAGGTAAAGATGCTCAATCCAAAGGAGCCAAAAAGCAGAGAGAGAACGGAGAAACTGCAGACAAGAATATCCCCTTGCAGGTCACACACCAAGTGCATTGTCTCCAGCCATCTTCAATGCCTAATGGCATTTTCGGCTAATGAGCTCATCAATGTATGAAAGCACCGATGGATGTAGTCCACTCCATAGTCCAGTCACCCTCTAAACACATGTGACTATCCAGGGACATTTTAGATCTAAACTATAACACATATGAATATGGACAGAGCCATCTGTCCCTTTTAAAACTGTTCATCTGTCCCTTTTAAAACATGAACAAAGATAAATACACAGAACACGGAATGATATGAAGAACTGTAATATAAAATATGACAAGTGGGAGACCCTGTGGGAGGGATGGCTCTTCTATACTTGCTCAGAAGAGATAACTCCGTTTAGAGGATGTTATGCTTAAGTCTCCAATGAATTTGAGGACAGAATGTCCCAAAGGACACAAAGATACATGGTCACAGGAGAGATATAGGAGTGCTATAGCTTTAGAGTATCCCTCAAAGTCTATGTACCAGAAAATTGAAGCCTACATTGCAGTGGGGCTCGGTGGAAGGTATTTGAGTCATCAGGGCTCAGTTCTCACAAATGGATTCATTTGCATTGTCATTGAAGGGTCCACTTATGAGGTCAAAAGTGGGCCACTCTTTCTGTACACTCCCTTTCTCTCTGCCCTTCCACCATCTCCTACACAGTGTCATTTCCTGGCCCTCACCAGGTGTGACTCTTTTTTTTTTTTTTTTCCTTTTGAGACAGGGTCTCGCTTTGTAGTTCAGCCTGGCTCTGAGCTCACTATGCAGTCCAGGCAAGCCTCAAACGCAGCAATCCTCCTGCCTCTGCCTCCCATGTGCTGGGATTAGAGGCGTGAGCCACCACACCCGGCACTGTGGTATGTGGTATTGATTGCTGGTGGGCGTGAGTCTTCACGCTCAGTATTGTATGTGGTTACCGGGGATCGAACTCAGGACCTTGCACTTGTGAGGCAGGCGCTGGAACCACTGAGCTAACCCTCCAGCCCATCAGGTGTGACTCTTGATCGTGACTTCCAGGTCTCTATATTCTTGAATCAATATGTCTATTTGTTATAAGTTATCTAGCTTTTGGCTTTCTGTATTAGCACCATCAAATACACAGAGGCAAGCATATTTAAGAAACACTATGAATTTATAGGCCAGAGTTTTTCTGATGAAAGGCTACATCTCAGAGAGTACAATAATTATTAGTATGCCAGTCCCACTGTAATCTTTGTGTGCACACAGACACACACAACACACAAACACACACACATTTAGTCTCATTGGTAACCCTGCCTGTCTCATTTTTCCCACATCCATTCTTCTTTTTTCTATTCTTGTTTATCTGGCTGCAGTCATGAGAAACCCCAAAACATGAAAGCCTGAAGTCACTGTCCAGGCTTCCTCTGATTCTCTTACAGTTCTGCGAGGTTGAACAATGAAGAAGACATGATTCCCATCTTTGGGAGAGGCAGATGATTATGAGATAAGTTACACTTCTAAGGAAAAATGGGGAGCTATAAGTAAAATTTGGACATCATAATCTTTAAGGATAAAAACTCCAAGCCCTGTGTTATCTGCATGACGTAACGATAGCATCCTTCAACTTTTACTGAGAGCCAATTCATCTAGAGTAAGGGGTCTAAAAAGCTAATGTCAACACAATAACTGATTATGCAGGAGTCTTCAGAATGACATGATGAGTAAAGATCAAGGCTCTCAGTAATCTTCATGAGCGATATTCTGCTTGTTTTAGCTTTCTAGGATGAAAGGAGTAAGCAATGTTCATACCGCCAAAGCTACTTGAATTAGAAGACATGAGCAAATATCACAGGCTGTGAAAACACTGAAGTAAAACAAAACCAAAAGAATGAACAAACAAAACATAGGTCTACACAGCTGGCTTCTGTTGGGGAGAAAGCCTTTCGTGTGGACATGAATGAGAGCAGAGGTATACACCGTCAAGCGAAGGTTGGTAGAGAGTGGCAGTGGAGAAAAAAGTAATGTGGAATATGTTGGTATGTGAGACAATTTTAATATGCCCACAAAGGAAACCAGTGAGTTTTTAGCATTAGAGGAAAAGAGGAGCTCCACTGATAAACTCACTTCTTATCAACCCATCTTAAAACTCTCTTCAGGCCTATCTATTCTACTAATTCACTGTAGGCATATATCATAAACACATAGGAAAAATGAGGTAATCCAATGAACCCTTCCCTCTCTGAATAGGAAGTGAGGCTCAGAGGATTCTAAACCAGCCTAGGCTTCTTCTACTGTCGCGCAGCTGGGTGGGAAGCAAAGCTCACACAGGTTTGAGGGTTTTCCACAGCTCCTCATCAAAAACTGGCAGAGGGGAAATGTTTCTTCTAGCACATGCGGACTCTCAGAAATGTTGCAAGTTGTGGGACTTCTTACGGAGGAGTTAGCTTATAAAGAGAAGCATTATGCATGTTTTTAAACCTTTGTTTTCCCTTGTTTCTTATTCTTCTCTTTCTACTGAAATCCTCCTTGTGATGAAAAGGATGGAGAATTAATACAGGTGCTGTTGGCATCCTTTGCTTTCTATTTCAATTGAATTTCACAGATGATTTTTATAATTTATATTTTTATTCACCTTACACAAATGAGGAAGCCAACAGTCATACAAAGAAGTAAAGGAAACATCTCACTTTAAAGTTTGGTTTACCTGATGATAAAGTGCGGTGATGTTTCAACATTCCTTCCAGACTTGGGAAGGGTGGAGTCAGGCACATCAGGGACATTAAGGAAGACATTAAGTGGCTCTGAAAGCCAAGGAACCACTAAGGAAGTGTGCTGATAAATGTAGATATAACTAAAGAGCTGGTGGGAGTGATCATCAGGATCACTGAGAACAATTATCTGCACTTCTGTATCTTTTATTTCAATTATTCACATGATTTCTGGGCCCCAGGGCCATGTATACAATTGGGTCTTATTAGATAGTATATTATATAGAACAGAATCCAACAATATGGGTTTTATAGGTTGGAAATATCATTTTGCCAGACCTCTCACTGTGGGTTTTACACTAATAGCGTACTTTCTGAAGAAGACATTGCCATAGAACAGACCTCATCACAAGGTTATTTCTAACCTAATGTTTATTAATAGACCCAAGTGTTGTGTCTCGAGCCTGAGTTCATTAATGTAAATGGTGAACAAGGCTTGTCTCCTTTTGTTTTGTTTTCTTTTGTTTTCCATGGGCTATGCAGGCTGGAGAGCATTCTTACTTGTGTCACCCTGCTTCCTCTTTACTAGAGATAGTATTATCCTCCTTGTGCTTTTCTTTTTTCTTTTCCTCCTGGGAAGAATGAGGACAAGATCTGGAGACTAATGGCCCTGGGGAAGGATCCCCAGGAAGCTCACTGAGGCATCGAGGTGAAACTTCAACAGCACCTCAACTTTGGCCTCTACAAATGAGTGAAACCAGAATTAAGCCTCACATACATTTGCAAAATGTGTTGGGGTGACGTGTAGGAAGAATTAGCACATTACACTGGTAATGTTGTGGGAAAGAACAGCAATTAAGGGCTTCCAAAGAAGTCAGCTATTTCATCTCCTAGCAGAGCACAGCTGCCTTGCAGCAGCCGTAGACACCCTGCCCCTTCCCAGATGCGAGGTTTTCTCAACTCTTCATCCACTCAGAACTGTGTGCTAGGTTTGTTATTTGTCATCTACTGTGACAAGGTATGGCCACACACTTGTGATGGGGAGATGTGGTTCTGACAGGCAGAGACCTCACAGTCCCTGGGTGGGGCCGATCGTGGACTGCAGGGGAGCAGGAATCACAGGCTGGCCGTCCTCCTGAAGTTGGCGCTGGGGAGAGCAGTGCTCCTTGAAAAGGCATTGGTTATGATGCTAGAGAGACAAGCGGAGGAAGAGCTCTCTGGGGAGAGCGTCATGAGCCCTTGTCCCCAGATGGCTGACCAGGAGGTACCTGCCCTAGACTTCGGTCAGATCACCAAGGGCAGGAAAGACCCTGCAGAAGATACCGATGGGGCATCTTTGAGGAAGATGGGGAAACTTCCAGACACATTTTAGGACATTGAAAAGGGACAGGGACAAGGCCAATCATTTTGACAGAAGGAAGTGGGCCAGGAACAGAACAATCTGGGGGTGAGCTTCACTTTGCCATCGGGGCAAGTTAGAAATATCCGTGTGTGTTCATCTCAGCTACCCTTTTCTGAAAAATGACAGTGATAACTGATTCATGCTCCTGGTGGGGCTGTTAGTGATCACATATAGCAAATGCTTTGTGGACCAGGCAGGCTTTTACAATGGATAAAACTACTACTACTATTACTATTATTTCTGTTTTTAGTTTTGTTATTAAGGAAATAAAAACAGAATATAAATTGAGGTGGATGGAGTGCCAGCACTGGGGGGGGGGGTGGATTCCTGTAGAGAGCTGATGCTAATAAATATCCAGCTACATTGAACAGGACCTAACATGACAAAGCATATTCCCACATATGACTGTACCTAACTCTTTTCACAATGGCATGAAGCAGTTGGAACAGAATTATATCTTCAATTTATGGGTGAGAAAATTGAGATGACCTGTGGCTGAGTTTCTAACACTTAAGAAGTGCTTATTAAACCTTAGCTATTAGTGATATTTTATGTTAACATTAACAATATTGTATTACAATTATTAAATGTTCATATAGCGTGACAATCCAATAGTCCCAGGAGCAGTAAAAATAATTATCCTCTAAAACCAAGTGGCTTATCTGTATCATGGGGTTACTAAGATCGATTCTCCTGGTATTGCAGGATTGTACTACTGGGAATATCAGACAACTGACTTGGAAGTACATTATGCAATACATGCAAATTCCAATAAAACCATATTGTATAAAACATATTAAGTTTTGTGCAAGTAAATATTAAGTGCAATACTTCAGCATAGCACATCTCACTCCTGTATTTGCACACAATAATCCGGTCACTAACTCTTCCCTTTATGCAGACAACAATTTGTCACGAACACCGGTACCCATCACAGTCACTGCCGGCAACACTGTGTGTTTTTCTGTTCAGCAAACAGTGAGGATAAGTGGTAGATATTGCTCATATCTCTTTTCTATAAAGGATAAAATGATAACTATCATCCAGTCTAAACAGTGCGTATTTTGTGCCTAGCCTGTGGCATTTTGCGAGTTAGGATGCTGGCTCCTGACTTGAGATTCTGATTGAGTCTTTCTGGGTCACTGTGGGACAGGTTGCTGATGTCCTCTGTCTCCCCAGCTTCCCTTTCCTGGTTCCGTGTCTCCAAGATGCCATCTCCGCAGCAGTCTCTCGAATATCACCAGGGGAGAGGTTCAAATGTCCTTGGTGTCCAGATATCTTTCTTGCTCAGGCTTGACCTGAAAATGAGGTCATTTTACATCCAATAGTTTTGTCAGAGCAGAGCCTTTAAAATTCCTACTTTCCCAACGCAGAGCAGGCCTTCTTAGGGTAATACTTTTTCTCAAGGGAGCGTGAACATATTCTGTTGCCTACATAGACACTTATTGTGTATTCCATTTTTATAGTCTTCCATGGAGAAGACCAAGATCCCAGTTTTCGTCCCTCTCTACAGAGAGCTATAGCATGCTTAGGCCCAGGGACAGACAGTGCCAAGATACATAACCAAATGAAACACTATTCTTGAGTTTACCGATCTAAAAAAGGCAAGTAACATGAAAAGATGCCTTTTGTTTTCTAAAATCCATGTGGTAAGAAGGAAAAAAAAATAGGTAAACAGAAGGATGTTTATAACATACCTGTGGGGCTTTTTTTCCCTATAAAAGTCTAGCATTTAGCACTTGCATAGAAACCACCCACTTACCTCAAATGGAGAAATAACATCAATGTCTTGCAGTTGCATTACAAGAGAAGAGGATTCTGTCTGCATGAAGCAAACAAAGCTAAATGAATCCTGAGATCAATCCCCAATCTATTGCCTCCCAATCACCTACCATCAGGAAATCATAGGGTTTGCTGAAACAACAACATGATTCAGTTCCTGATTGCAGAGTCAGATAAACCTGAGGCTGGGTCTCAGCTCCAGCACTTCTTAACCTGGTTTATTTAACCCTTTTCCATCTCCATTTCCTCAGCTACAAATGAGGTCTGCAATACTTATAAGTGTGTAGACAGAACAAATAGTCCTGGTGGGAAGCAGCTCACGACTTTCTTCCCAGGATGCGCCCCAAGGCACTTTTACTCAAGAAAAGATTCTCACATTAATAGAAAATTGTTTAGCTAAAATATCATGATTTTTACAATTTTCTACATATCAGATTTTCAATAGTGGTTGCTGTCACCAGCATATATAAGAACATAGTTCTTGGAGTCTTTATGCTTTTGAGCCTGCTTCTGTTATAATATCAACCTTCTTCTCACCTGTAAAAGGGGGGAAAACTGTACAAGTTGGTTTAATTGTTGTATCTGTTCATTTATTCATCAAATATCTGAATGATTATTCAGATCCTAGCATATTATTTGGCACCAAAGGAGCAGAACCTCTTCTTAATGAGGTGGGCAAGACAGCTCATGAGATGACAAATTCTTAAAGGTATGTAGATAATTCTATAAAACTGAAAAGCATGAGTATGCAGCTCATAAGCAGCATTGTAGGAAGCTCAGGATAGTGTAGCCATGCAGAATTTTTCATGGTGGACCTCTGCCTCACTCCAAAAGAGGGTATGTTTGTAGAGGTGGGTGGCCAGATGTCCCATCTGCTCCAGCAAAGTCTCATGTTCAGTCCCAACAAATATGTTCCATTCACACTCAAGAGTCAAATAGTCAGTCCCTGGCTAGGATAAAGGGTAATCATCCCATATGGTTTATTCAGTTAAGGTGGAGGCAGAGACAGATATGACTAGATGGAAGGCTGGGTCATAGAACTGTGGGAAAAGAGGCTGAGAATCAGATCCAGAGACTTCCCAGATCGACACTGACCTATGGAAGAGCCTGGTTGCCAAAGAACACAAGAACCCACGATTTCTTCTTTTCCTTCTCCTGTTTATGTACTTCAGAGATTGCACTTTGAAGCAACTGAACTCAGCACTAGAAACATAAGTAACCTCTCAGACTTTGGGGATGAAATGAAAGGTGATCAGATAGAGGCTAAAAATATATCTGCAGTTTGTAATTTGCAGTACCAAGTCCTTGTGAACAAAAAAAGGGAAATCAGGAAAAAAAAAAGTTTTCAAAGTCTAATTACAGAGATAGATTGTGACTTTAAATTTAGTAAGTCAGTGATCCATATGGAATGAAGGTGAGGTCCCAGGCTGGGAGTTCATGCCAAAAGACCTCTTTATTGCTCTGTCCATGTGTTTTCCTGTGATTGTTTCAGAGTTCTCAGGATTAGCATTGGTTTACTCATTTACAATAGTGACAGAAAGCTCTTTAGAATGCAGGGTGGGTTAGCTTGGGGGTCCTTTTCTTCATGATCAGAAAGGAAATAACAAAACTAATATGATGAAATTTTAAAATAATCACTAAAGCTCTCAATACTTCGATATAGTTTCTTAAGCTTTTTACATTTAACTCTGTTGTTCTAAAAGAACCATATTTTACTCAGTCTCGTACATTTTCAGGAGAAAAAATTTGCCAGTTTAGTTAGACAAAATTTGTGCAATACACCAATGTATCTGTGAGTAGAGAATAAGCAAACAAAAATGAAACTTTTGGAAATATTGAGTACTCAACTCTCCCATTGCTGGAACAAAATTCTGAATACTCACAACTTAAAGGAAGAGATGTATAATTTTGCTTTTCCTAGAAATTCAGTCAATGGCTGTCTGTCTCTTTGGGGAAAATGGCGTGGCATGAGGGCATGGCGGAAGAAAGATACTAACTCTCAACAACCAGGAGGCCAAGAAAGAAGGGAGGAGACAGAACAAGATGGCTCCCTTGAAAAAAAATTCTTCCAGATCACACCCTCAGTGGCCCTTCTCCAGTGAGGTCCAGTATGCTACCATCACATTCAGCCTCTGAACTCATTATTGGGTGAATCCACTGATGTGTACAGCACCCCCAAAATTCAAACACCTTCCAATCACATAAGACTTTTGTGTGACATATTAGCTCTAAACTCTAACTTGCTAGAAGGACACAGTAACACTTTGTTCATTTCCCTTTATCTGACTGTATATATTTTAAAGGCATCTTGATTTCAGTCTGTTCAAAAGGCATCATAGGTATTATTCTCCCACTGCAGAGAAGGAGATGAAGATGCCTAGAGAAAAGAAGTGATGTGCTCAGAATATGGCTGTGGGATCAAAGATACACCTGACCCCAAACCTGGAAGTCTCTTCACTCTTCATTGGCTTTAGAGATCCACCCCTTAAATAATTAAAATCATGAAGGTGACTCCATCTGGAGAAAAGTTACAAAGTCATCTACTCTTTTTTCTCATAAACTCTTCCTAGTTAAATAGTTTTACTCAATATAGTGGTAGATGCCCTGAGAGGAGAAAAGCTCAGAAGAAGTGAAATTAGTCACATGCGAGGAGTGCTGGGCAGGGTGTTAGAGAGCAAGAAGAGAATGTGAAGGTTAGTAATCCGGAGATACGATGAACCTGGGACATACCAGGCATTTGCGACATTTTAGTTCTGCTTTTCATCCTTTTCCCTGTACCTTCTCTACAACATACTTTGATTTCTGAAGTTGTAAAATTTGGAAATTACTAATTATAAAACTGAATGAAGCCCATGCCCATAAAAGGACTAGAGAACAAGAGAGAGAATGTGAGATGAAGGAGAAATTATTCTCTTGGGCCTGGATTTATCTCAAATTGACTGTTATGGTTGCTGATACCATGGAGATGAGCACTTTATACTTGGTCTGATAAATAGAAACAATTTTTCCTGAATCACTCAATATGCACACACTTTTAAAAATAAGCAAGAACTGTTATGATTTTAAATATATCTGTGCTTGACAGCCTGCCTAATGTTTCTCAATTTAATTAGTAATATCATTTCCCTGGACTTAAGGTTATCAATCACATTACAGTTATTTCATTTCTGCCTATCTAAATATAGCTGGATGGGATTCTGGCATTGTTCCCTTTGCAAAGATGACTGAGGATTTTCAAGGAGAAAATGGTGCAGGAAGAAATAAGACCATCGTGCCTGAGGATCCCTGAGTCTGGCCCACCAAGTAATTCCATCTTTAATAAATCCACAGCTCTTTAGCATCACCTCTTTTCTCATTGTGAATTAGCTGACATGGAGCCTCCAGCAGAAAGCTTACAAAAGAGCTGAGGAGGAAAAATGAACACACAAAAGCCAATTAATCTAATTAATGGCGGTAATAGTACTATGCATCTGTCTCGTATAGTTCACAGCAGGCACTTCTGCAGAAGTGATTGTATTTAACCTCATTTAATTAGCACTAAGTGCTAAATTGTTTGGTACACAGTATAAAACTGTGCTGATGCTCATATAAGAGAAAGATCAACTTGGGTTATGGTGGCAGGGAAACTGTCAGGTCTTGCTGTGTAATTGGACAGTTAGTGGGTGAGGAAAGGGGATGATGTGTCCCTTCATGCATTTTGCTGGGGTGCAGGGTACGTTTCATGCCTCAAAATGTCCCCTACTTTTCCCATGTGTAGAATTTCTTAAAGACCACAAAGACACATGCTTTTTATTGTGCATCTCTCCTCAATGATGATAAAGTTTTAGAAGGCAGATATGGGCAGTGATTGTGTCGACTGTGCCAATCACATAATCACATAATCAGCCTTCTCCTCCATGGCTCCATCGCCTTGCCACACCAACTTCAATGAAGCCAAAGCAAAACAAAAGGAGAAGGCCTCTGAAATATTTCAGCAAAGAAAACTGTGTGGAAAATAAGGAAAGAAAATGTATGCATATGTGCTGGCATACCAACTGGCAAGGAAGCATTGTGTTTATTGGGCCAGTGGTTTGCACTGAAGAAGAAAGAATTAAGAGTCCATCACTAGCAGCTTAAGAGACAAAGTTAAAACAGTCCGAGGAGGCTCATCAAAGATTCAACTTATTGTATCCAAAACTAAGACTGTTAAATTGGTGTGTGAGCATGTGGTGCATATGTGTACATGGATGGACCGCACTGGTACTGAAACATTTCAGACATAGAATTGCTGTTTACAAGAAGGTAGTTGAAGAAAGAACATATTGAGCTTCCTGAGTGATTCAAATTCAGATAAATAACTATTATGACATGCTAGTTAATGCATTCAACTTTTTGCCTGCAAACTCTACCATCAAATGCCATCGAAGATGGTCCTCCAACAGAGACCTCCCAGGTACCTACATTCTACAGAACAACCTCATTGGAAACATGATGGAACTATGAGCATTTGCCTGTCCAGTGACTTCTTTGAGGTAATATAGCAAGAGAAACCGTAGTTGGTGTCTATGCGCAATTCACGTCAGACCAGTATTCTTCCTCTTTCAACACACAGCACTCATTTTTATTTCATTATGGTCCTTTCCCTCGACTGCATTACAGTGGTTGAAAACTTGCCTAGAATTCTCAAAGCTACTGCTGTCTAGGCTCCAGCTGTGCTGTGATCGGGTTGTTGGTTTGCAATGGGCTGAGTAACTATTTTACACTCCAACATCCTTAATGACAGAACAGGTAATTCCTAAAGCTTTTAAAACTCATTTTCCTTAGGGTTACCTTCTTTTTCTCTCAGCCTGTTCCTATTTTGTCAATCTTTTCAGAGATAGTAATGTTTTAAGTATTTCAAGAATATGTGTCCAGACCTGCCATCTTCTTTCCTCACTTACAACTCCTATATGCACCGAAAATACCATGCTAGTTTTCAGTAGCTTCCTTTTGTTCCTTTCTATTTGATCTCTCTCTAGTTTCTGCCACTCAGGTATCCTCTCTTCTTTTTTGTCTCTGTGTCCTCTGTAGCTTTCTTAGCCTCTTGTACATGACAAACAACCTGAGCTCCACAGCACCAACTTGCTTTGTGCTCCGTGACAACCTCCAATCAGTTATCTTTAAATGTCATTTCTAGCCCTCTATCATAATTGTATCTGTTACTTTCAGACTCTGACATCCACAGTGTCCTCTGATCCATCCCCACAGCAGCAGTTCTCCAGCTTGGCTCTGAGTATGGTGATCTGGGAACCTCAAGTATCTCACTGCAAAGGTCCAACTGCAGACCAATTAAATCAGACACTGTGGCGTGGACCATAGCCATGAGGACACTTAAAATATGCCAGGTGGTTCGCTACTTAAGAGCCTTTGCCTTGCACTGTCCACCATGAAAATATTTAATAATGCTTTAGAAATGAATGAAGTTATTCCTGACAATAAGATCTGGTCATAATTTCTTCTTTTCATTTTATTCACTGCTGTTTGTGCCAAAATTCTTTGAGGATTTGCTTTAACTGATCAAAATGCTATGATATCACCTATCATAAAATACTGTTCTATACAGCATGGCATCATCTACACAGAATCTCACTGCTATACTTGTTTTGAATGAAAATTGTCATCATTCACTCAGTCGCACAATGCTATAGACAAAATTCTTAAAAATTAAAAGTGTTTTATTCTTACTGGTATACGTAGGACTTATTCATTCCATTAAAACATGTAGCTCTCTCTTAGTGCCGACTAATTACTACAGAAAGCTCTGGGGCTCCAGTGTACAAGAGAAGGGAAAAAAGAAAGACCAGGCTCTTAGAGAATGTTCACTCTAATTGGAAAATTGAGATAATGAATGATCAAAAGTATAAATAATGCATAACCGTTTCAGGTTATAGGCACCAGGAGAACCATGAAGCAGGGTGATCTGAGGAACATGAGTAGTTTCTTTTCTTTAAACTGGTCAAACTAAAAGTGAGCTGCCCGAGGGTGGGGCTGAGTCCACCTCCCAAGACCAGGAGGGGAGTGTGATCAGCAGGGAGAGAGTGTCCAAGGCCCTGCAGGGCCGGGATTGCTCCACCGACACATGGAGGCCTTTGAGACGCCACAGTGTCCCTTAGAAAGATGTAAGAGATTTGGAGATGTGCATTCTCCCAGGGACCAGGAGGCACTGCATGTAGCAAAGAATATTTGGAGCCAGGGAGACCAGGACTGAGCTGTTCTCACCTCATTTACAACCTATATGATGCTGAGCATGAGCTAAGCACTCTTGAATTTCTCTAAAGGACTGGCCCAACTGTCAGCATGTGCATTCTTATGAAGACCAAATGAGATGTGCTTCAAGTGGCAGCCCATAAAGGGTACTTCCAGGTGCTGATTTTCTCCCTACTCTGTGTCTCTGAACTAATATATAACATTTTACCACAGGTTTTATAAGAGGTAGCTGGGATTAAAAATCATGAGCTGCTCTCAAAGTACTCTGTCTGTTTGACCCCTACTACCCTTATTTTCCTTCAAAGTGCACCCCATTTTCATGGCCATGTCAGTTCCTTGCTGGAAAACGGGCACAGTTTGAATCCATTTTCCTGTCCATTGGCAGAACTGTTCTCTGGGAGGGACAGGAAAGACTGACTCCTCAACTCTTTCAAGTTGAATGAAGGACACGTGGCTTGTATAAAGGGCATGAATCAGAATTTGGGTTTTAGCATTATTATGGCACAAAAAACATAAAAGGATATAAACATGGATTTTAAGTAATTTGTATTTGTATATATTTTAGTAAATATGTTATATATTATATGCAGTTCATGTGTATATATATATGTGCATAACATATTGTACACATATGTTACATATATACACATGTTACACACACATATATATACACATATTATACACAATTATTTGACTATGATTTTAATTTTTTAACCTTTGCTTAAAAGAACTCAAAATAAATAATTTTAAGAGAAAATGAAAATTTATCTTTTTTTAAAAAAACCTAGATCAGCCGGGCGTGGTGTTTCACGCCTGTAATCCCAGCACTCGGGAGGCAGAGACAGGAGGATTGCTGAGTTCGAGGCTTGCCTGGGCTACATAGTGAGCTCAGCGCCAGCCTGAACTACAAAGTGAGACCCTGTCTAAAAAAAAAAAAAAAAAAAAAGAACCTAGATCCATATTTCCACTTGACCAGATATCAAAATCAAGTGGAAAGCTTGTAAAAACATGGTTCTCTGTACCATTTTACACAAAGATATTGGACTTGGTGTTTGGCCTGTTTGGCCATTGTTTTCATTTTATTGCCTGTGAGAACAGTGAAGAAAAATCTGGGAAAGTCGCCTCTGTATGCTTCTGCGCATGGGGTGCTGCAAGGAGTGCTGGCAACATGGCTCTCAGAGCAGTACTTCAGCTGAGGTTTTCTCTAGTCCCACTCAGTATTCAGAAAATATGGCCTGAGTCAACAATTTATATATCTGAGGGTAGAAATCTGGTTCTTGCTCTCACCACTTTTTCTGAAATTTCTCTCCCTTTCACCTCCTTACCCCATTTCCCAGTGACATGTTTCTGCCTCTCTCTAATATACTGTATGTTTGATTTGATGAGGTCACCTCTTGTCTTCCTTACCAAAGATCAAGTGCAACAATTTTAAAACACTTAAAACTGGTTAAAATTTTAACCAGTTTCATTTTCTTGTAAATCCTGGCTTGGCTTCTATCACCCTGGAATTCTAATTTGAAAACAGCAAGTTGTATTGAAATAAGGGCTGAGCCTGACTGTGATCCTAATGTAACTCTGAATATATAACTAAAGATGATACTGGAGGAATGCCACTGTTGGGTGTCATGAAGGATGTCCTCAAGAATCAAAAAATTTATTTGAACAAATTCAGAAAGTCCAGGCATTCTGGGGTTCACATTAAAATCCAAATAAACATGAAATAGTTCTAGGAAAATCCCAATCATGATGACCTAACTCAAGTATCTGTTTGTTTCTTGCAGACAACGAGCCAGGGCTGAGACACATGGGAAGGAAGACCATATAACTTATCAGGAGAGACTAAGTGTTTGGGCAGAACAATATAAGACAATGGTAGCCCGGTTAGCACTGGTCTTGATATCCATTGTTTTGTTTTCATTCCTCTGTGTCAATACCTGAGGAGAGGAGAACTTTACCCTACATTCTTTCTCTTTCCTACAGAAGACTTACAGGTTATTTGCCTTCACTGTGGTGACCATGGCACCAGGACTCCTTCTCTACAGACATTTCCTATTGTCCCACCTTTCACACTCTGGACTCCTAGTGCTCACCTTGCTAAAGGTAAACTAAATGAGGATGGAGAAAGGAGGTATTGCTTGAACTAGATGTTCTTCTGTGGTATCTACTGCTATATTTTAATTCTTATTAGTTCTTTGTTTAACAGGACAGGAAAAGCAAAGCAAAATGAGCAAAACAAGGAATTACCTGTCTGTAATCTCAGCTACTCTGAAGGCTGAAGCAGGAGGATACCAAGTTCACTTTCTGCCTAGGCAAATTTTCAAGACCCCGTCTCAAAACAAAAAAGATTCTGATATGTAGTGCAGTTGTACAGAGTGTGTCTAGCAGTCATGAGACTCTGACTTCAGTCATCAACATGGCAAAACAAATACAAAATGGGCCTTGTAAAGGATTTAATGCTTGTTTTATTCTACGTTTGTGTTAATTAAAGACAGGTAGAAAAGAAATTAACATAATGGCAAATTGACAGTTAACTGAGCATTGAGCTTTATAAACAATGACAATTTGGTCTCAATACTCTTGTAAAGAAGGCAATGACTTTTTGCTTTTGTAGATGAAGGATCTGAATTGCAAAGAAATTAAGTAAATGTCTAAAGTCACACAGTTCGTAAATAATAGCAGAATCACATTACACTCACTTTTGTCTGACTCTGGAGTCTTTGACTGTCTCCTACCTTGATGTTTAAGGTCTTGCCAGGATCCCATGTATTTCAACTTCAAACGAAATCTGATGATGTGGCTAGCTCCAGGTTATGATCTTGCTAATCTTTGTGCTAAAGGCATTGACTTTCACCTCCTTGGCTTTCACTTAGAAATTCTCAATGTGTTGTTTTTTAAATTCCTGTTCATGGTTTCAGGGATTGCTCTAAACCTAATAAATCTAGAGTGGGTGTTAGTACAATCACCTACAAGAGTGTGTTTGTTCATTGAGTCATACATTTATGACAGTTGATTTTTTTCTGTCATCTTTTAGTAAACAGAAGCTGTATCAATAAACTGAATTTAGTAATCCAAAATGATAACAGAATCCTCGATTATATATATCACTACATGCAACTGTTTTGCTAGTCATATGCCATAATAATGTCTCTACATCCTTAGATATCTAGATATAGCTAAACAGAGATAAAATATTAATTAAAGTTTATTTTTAAATGTAAGGCAAATTTTATTTGAAAATATATATAATTCATTATATTCACAAAATAAAAGAATATTTTAGATACTATATTTTAAAATATAATTTTCAGTTATATAAATATGTTATCTCTACACATAGCTTAATGGAAAATATTACAGGAAATTCTTTAACTTAGTAAGAAGTATCTCTAAATATACCTAACAGATGTCAGATTTTTTTGAGGTCTGGAATGAAAAACATTGTTGATGATTCTTAGTTCTCCTAAAGTTTTACTGAGGATCTTATCTAATATGATTTCAACATGAACAAATAAATATATTTAACATGGATGGTCTGATTATACACATAGAGAATCTATTAAATTCCTTAAATAATTTATAAGTATCAGTGAGGTTAATCAAATTGGTAAAGTCAAGGTCAGTTTACTGATACAAATTATCTTCTGAATATTAATAGCAAACCAAAATATTATGATGAAAATAATGTAAGAATGGAAGGGGATACTTCAACACATAATGAACTAGGGCTTTAATCCAGAATAGAAAAAAGAAATCTGCATATATATATGTACAGAAAAACTCTTATATACATATATAGAGCCATAAAACATTAGAATTGAACAGATTTAATGTTTAATCTATCTAATGTGGAAGTACATAATAATATAATGTAAAATTATTAGTTTTTTAAATTTTTGTTTTCTTTGGAAGTGAGAGATGAACGCATATTCAGCTAAGTAGACAAACAACTTTAAAAGTAAAATATTTATTATACAGTAAATCTTTTTGTATGAACATGGGATAATTAATCATTTTAGTGTTGGTATTCTTTTAAAGAGCTGCTAGTTCTTAGCTACAATGAGTAATGGTGTTGGGATCAAGTGTGTATTTGGAGAGATATATATGTAGAAGTGGAACTGCTGAATCACAGGATGTGGATATGCATGTTTTACATATTGGCAGATCACACTCCAGAGTGTCTACATACATGTACATTACTATGGTGAGATAGCAGTCCTTACCTTATTAAGTCTTCATATTGCTGGTTTAAAAATAAAATGTTGGCAGTGTATTTTGTGTATGGAGCCTTAGTTTGCTTTACTGTGGATTTTCCTAATTATTGGTGGAAATAATGACTATCACTATAAATACAACTTGAAAAAAATCCCCAAAGAATATAATACTGAGCAAAAGAAGTAAAGCACAGAATACACTTCACATCCAGAGTTTCAGGTATATGGTGCCATAGATATAAAACTATAAAGATAATGGCTGCCATCACAGAAGGGTGGTGCTTCTCTTTTAGAGGAAGAGGAGTTGCTTAGAGAAAATTATTCAGGGGTCTCTCTTTGAGTGTTGAACATGGTTTCTTTCTCATCATAAATGGTTCTTGCAGTTTGTGATAAATCACTGGCTACACAGTTTTATGAATATATTTTTGAAAGTACATTTGTTAAAAATTTAAACACAGAAAAAAAAACTCTAAATGAACTCAGGTAATACATACAAGGAAGTCTCTGTCTAATGTGTTAGTAAACTAAGTGAAAGAAAACAGTAACAAGAAATCACTGTCCTGTTTTGGGGTACTGTGACCAGCTGGTTCTGCTAACCCAGATGTGCAGAGTGAGGCAGATGTCAGCTATACCGGTAGAGGAATGTGTGATGTTTATCTTCAGAGGAAGAGCTACATGTCACATCTGAGACAATCAAGTCTATATGATCAACTCAGGAGAACCTCAAATAGCTATGAGGATTGAAATCCATGTCTTTGGGAACTAGGGAAACCAGTGTCAAGGAATGACAAGCTGAAGTAGATTGGCAAAAAGGTAAACTGTAAATGGTCAAAAAGCCAGGCATGGGAGGACCTCACCTTTTCCTGCAGCTGGCACATAGGCTACCCAAGTTCAGATACCAGCCAGAATGGGACAGCAACCTGCTCTGTATCAGTGTTGCAGGGAGTTACAGCCTGCATGGGGCACACTTGAATTTCCATCAGTACATTGAGAGTAGTCAAGATTACAAACACGAAACACTCATGTCTAGCTAGGACAAAGATGCCCTTCCCATAGGGTATATCTCCTGGGCTAGACCAGGTAGGAACTCACCCAGCTCCATGTCGAGTTACGTGGTGATAAAAAACACTGCACAGACACAGTAGTGACTCAGAGTTTTGAGTGTGGAGAAACTGTGAAGTTTGATTACTGTGAGGAAGGGCCAGAAAGAAGATGCATTGGTATGATAGAAACATTTATAACACCTCCAGTGAATCATCAGTCTTGGGCCTTGGAGATCTGAATGTTAGGTATTTCTTCTTAAGCTGCCTTTTTGGTTCAGTTTCAGTCACACTGAATCATCATTGTGGGCACTGTTTTAGTTACCCATATAGATTATGGAGCCTGAACTGACACTATGTTGACTGAACAGTGCAGGCAGAGATCAGTAAAGTGTTGGAAGAGTTGTTGGATACACAATGTAACAGGTAACTCTGTATCAGGAACCAAGTGGTATTCAGCCCATTGGCAACATCAGAGCCAGTGATAACAGATTGGGAACTTCAGAAACAAGTCACCTACTATCTCATGGTCAGAAAAGAGTCTCCTGTGTCTCTGCAATCACAGTTACTACAGGTAATTTCACTCTGGAATATGCAGACGCATGTTAGTCTTTCCATAATGGGCTCTCAGATGTCTCTGGAATTCAGATTTGCTCCAGACCCTCAAGAGTTCCTCTCCTTTTTTGTATTCTTCCCTCACTCTCTGTGGCCTTTTCTAAGTCTGTATAGAATTTGCCCAAATTTCATTTCATTTTTTGATTGCCTGCCAGCCAGATAATAAGAGGCATCTGATCAAGAGTTTAGTTAAGTGCTCCATCCAGCAGCATTTATGCTGCATAAATTATTCATATAGTACCACCCTGGACAAATCATGCTTTGATTATACAGTCATTTTTCAGTCCATTCATTTACCAGACAAGTAGAGATCATAGGAGATCAGAGGAGCCATACTTGTGAATTGATAATGAACTTGGGATCTTCATGCACACCGTGTCCTCGTCTCTCCTTGCTGGTGTGAGCACTCTGTCAAGGGCCTTTGTGAAGATCAACAAAGTAATAGATGTAAAACTTCTTTGAATGGCAAATGTACTGAATAAATACAGACCCTATCCTCAGGTGGCCTGCTGTTGTGGTAGGATGCTTTGGGGGTCACCTAGACCTGCCTTTGAATACCATCTAGTTGTATGGCTCTGGGGAGAACAGTACTCTCATCTGTAACATGAATTAAAAATGGCCCACTCTCAGGGTATTTCAAGGAAAGAAAAGAAGTCACAGGTTTATGAAGCTAGCATCACAACTCACTCTCGGCAGAGGGATGATAAGATACAGTCTTTCTTCCCTAAGGCTTCTTGGTGGCCTTGTGCATTTGACAGCCATCATGAATACTATTATTTTTTGCTTATTTCTCTATAGTACAAATATGTGCTTAGCTGCTACTGTGATTTTAAGCTCCTGAAAGACAGACTTTCTTACTGTGTTAATTTCCTTCCCAGGACCAAATGTGGAATCAAATATATGCATATTAATTCATTGACTTCACAGTCACAAGCTCACAAATAGAATCTCCATTCAGCGTTTTAACTGTCTTCACATATACCCCCCTCTCCTGAACAGGAATCCCTGTGCTCAGTGAAAAGTAGGTAGCACATGAATATGTACCTGTGATTTAGAGAAAGGTACCACAGACAGGTCCACAGATGCCTCTACTGAGCTGACAGCAAGAATCCAAACCTGGAGAGGTATCTTGCCTAGAATAGACCAATGATTGCCGTGCACCGTGCATGTTCAGTTTGCTTCAGATAACTTATAACAGTCCTCTTGCTACAAGAAGAAACAGTCTTATTATTATAATCTCATGAATTTGTGTCCTAATAGTGACAGCCATTAATAAAATGTCTTGTATCTAAATTATTTCCAGGAACCAACTATGTGATTGAAGAAGCTGGTAAAAAGTAAACTCTGTCCTATAGTCAAAGACAAAAGGTGCTTTAAAAAAAGATCATATTATATACATATTATATATATAATATTATATATATGATACATATGATATAATATTATATATATATATAAATAATGACGTCATGGCAAGAAAGAAAATTCCTGTTCATCTACAATCATAGATGCTACCTGTAAATTCACTCTAAGATATGCACCCACATGCTAGTGTTTCCATAATGGGAATTATGAGCTCCCAGAGATAGCTAGACAGACAGACAAATAAATGATAGATAAATAGTAAACTGGTATCTCTTTTGACTTCTGCTGGTGTTTTCTCTTTGCTGTTTAAGCTCTGCAGTGTGAACAACAGGGTACTTGTTTTGACCTCAGACCCACTTGGGTGCCCAGGTATCAGTTTCCTCCTGCCAAAAAGTCAAAAATGAAATTATCAATAATCCCAACAGTCCCCAAGCAGGGACCTTCTGAACATGGAAGAGTGCTGCACTCTGCAGGTGTCTGGGCCCCAAGGATGTTATGGATTATTTCGTATCATGGTGATGTATGAAGTCTCCTAGCTTGCTGCCAGGATAATACAATATGCAAAACTCTGCTCTCCCTAAAGTTCCCATCTGAGTCTTTCGATGTAACAGTGTCTCAGAAATCATCTATTTCCTTAGAACTGTGAGAATGTTGAGGACACAAGGTTGAGCCCAATCCTATAGATATCTCCTCAAAGAAGTAGAAGCAGCCACCAGTCTTTCTTTCTTTCTTTCTTTCTTTCTTTCCTTCTTTCTTTCTTTCTTTCTTTCTTTCTTTCTTTCTTTCTTTCTTTCTTTCTTTCTTTCTTTCTTTCTTTCTTTCTTTCTTTCTTTCTTTCTTTCTTTCTTTCTTTCTTTCTTTCTTTCTTTCTTTCTTTCTTTCTTTCCTTTCTTTTTTTGAGCCAGGGTCTCGCTTTATAGTTCAGGCTGGCCATGAGCTTACTATGTAGCCCAGGCAAGCCTGGAACTCACCTATTCTCCTGTCTCTGACTCCTGAGTGCTGGGATTACAGGCGTGAGCCACCGCGCCCAGCACTGTGGTATGTGGTATTGATGGCTGGTGGGCGCGAGTCTCCACGACCAGCATTCTATGTGGTTACCGGGATCGAACTCAGGACCTTGCACTTGCGAGGCAGGCGCTTGAACCACTGAGCTAAATCTCTGGCCCTGCCAAGAGTACTTTTTTTTTTTTTTTGTATGTGTGGTACCAGAGATCGAACTCTGGCCCTTATGCGTCTAAGGTTGGCATGGTACCACTTGCGCTAAATCCCCAGTCCCCATGAGTATTTCTTAAACCTAAATTTGGGAAGAAAACATTTTGATTGCATTTTAATTTATGCAATTCCTCTTTTGTCTGCTATGAAGAGGTGGTTCTTAGACTAAGGATTATACAAGTACTGTGTGACTGAAAACAGCAGGGTATGTAGCAAATAAACGTGTTTTAATATCTTCTAAAGTAATAAATTTGACAATCCTTTGCCTTGAACAAACCAAGAAGTACTCGTACAATTCTAATGTATTCATGACAGAGCAAAGTAGGAGTTTCACACTCCTTTTCTGATAAAAGATTCAGGGTCCACATGTAACTTAAGATGGAAATGCTAACAACTTGCACATAATATAAAAAAAAAAATCTGAGAAGGTAGAAAGAAGAATCCCCTTCCCTCGTTGTCTTCCATATATTGTCCTTAAACATGAATGGTTAAAGCATCAAAACAGCAAGAATATTAAATGTTACAAAAGTAAGTACAGTAAAAGCAATAAAATCAAATGATAGGCGCATGTTAGAGAAAAAAGTTAAGTCAATAGACAAGGTCTAAAAATGAGAGGATTAAGCTCACTGCATGATGCCACAGCTTTAAAGTTAACAAGAAATAATTAGTCCAATTAAAAATGAATAAAATACATGATACCCACACATACACCAAAGTATACAAACTGTTTTTAAAAGGCAACTAATACCTACTTCTGTAGTCATTAGTTTTTAAAAGGCACAAGAGTTACAAAGAGAACAGATAATATTTAAAAGCCAACATGATAGTCATACAATCAAATCCACAGAGCTAAATTTACCTATTGTAACCTCTGTTCTATATTGTCTCTAGGAGTCACACCTTTAACTAAAGATTCAGATAACATGAAAATATAATCAGTAAGATCTATACTGTTCTGAGTAAGTTTGTTAAGCAAGAAGATGCATCTTCTCTGGCCCTAGAGGACTGAAGGGTCACTGAGGAGTGTGTTAATCACTTCCAGGTCATGAAGACAGAATATCCCACACTCACAACTTAGAGGAGGAGAGATGTGTTCAGGGTCAGGGGCTGCAGCCCACAGTCAGCAGGCTCCAAGGAAGCAATGCCATGCTGGGGCACATAAGAAAGAAAGCTGCTCAAACCATGGCAGCCAGGAGTAAAAAGAGTGAGAAAAGGGACAGGGGTGAGAAGACACCCTTCCAGGCACAACCCCGGTGACACCCTGTCTCACTGGGCTCCACTTCCTAACAGCATATTGAGCTACGAACTCATCTGTGGCTTAACCCATTGATGAATGTAGTGTCCTCATGATCCAATCACCTTTCAAAAGCTCTCCTCGAGCCTGTGAGGCCCTGGGAGTTACATTTGAGATCTAAACCATGATGGAGTAGGCTATGGAGGTTGTCTGGACTCTTTGGCAGGTTGTTATAGAATCAATTACAGAAAGATGCAATAGGTTTCCAGTGTCCCTTGTTATCCTCAGAGGCAGGTCCAGCTCTATCTTCTCCCTGCTGGCTCCAAGCCCACCTCTGAAGCCTGGCTGGGAACCCACAGAGTGCTGGACAAACACGAGTTTCCTCCCTCCCAGACCTGTACCATGGTGTTGATCAGGAGACTTTGCTGGCTTCTCAAGGGTTTCTGAAACTCCCACTGTCCTACCAGTGTTCTACCAACTGTCACTTCAAACACCACATACTTCTTTCTTCATTTATACCACTCAGTTCTCCAGAGATCAGCTGACTGTCCTAGAGTTCAACACAATTCTGTCACTCACTGCATTAGCACAAACCCCATCGGTTAAGGCCATAGTCCTACAAACTGCCTCCATTCCGTATGGCAGTTCCCAGTCTCAGTTCGATACCTCTATTTCTGACACAGCTATACATCCAGCTTCACTAACTGGCTAGAGTGGCTCATAGCACTCAGTCAGGCCTTTCACTTACTACAGACCTCTCCTGCCTTGTGAAGATGTTATGCCTTGATAATCCCATCTTATGTTTAAAACATAAGTTGTAATCATCTAACCAAGGAAACAGAGCTTCACAGCATGGTACCAGGGTGGGGATTGTTTCCCTTCACGACCACATGGTTGACTGGGACCTGCAGCTGGGGCATCATGAGAGAATAGTAATCTGCATTTCAGTAGCCTGAGGAAAAATTCCAAATCCTAAGCATAGTTTCTATTGAATATCTGTTGTTGTCACACCACGAAAAGATCAAAAATGCTTAAATCAAACATCCTAAATCTTGGACTGCCTACATGACTGCTTTCCTATAGAGTACAGCTCAGGAAGAGCCAGACAGAAAAGAAACATCAAAGAAAGAACTAGCAAAGAAGAAAAGAGCTTGTGCTCCAACGTGTTCACAACAAACAAATTCTCCAAATCCTGTATGTTACGGTTTAAGTTGTCAGTACATGATTGTGATTAATGGAATTATTGGCCATTAGTAATTAACTTAAGCTCTAGTCTCTCATCTGCCCAAAGATGGAGAGCAGGGGCTACAGATTCCAACTTTCCAGTTAATCTTTGGACTCCCCTGTGACCAGCCCCATCTAAAGGCTACCTAGGTCATCTGAAAAATTTTCAGATGACCTACAGAAGAACCCTAAACAATGACCAGTATGAAAGCATCAGAGTGCTCTCACATATGGCAGTAATATAGACAGTGTTAAATCGCAATGGGATAATAATCAATATAAAATCTAAAATTCAGTGTATTCCATTACCTATAAGTTAAATAACAGCAACATGAATGTCAGCATTGCGATAAAACAATCCCCATTTAACAAGTGAGAAGTAAATACAAGTGAATACAGAATATCTAAAAAAATGTCAATAATGTTGATCACAAATCTTGTTTAAATAGAAAGAATACTGATCACATAATGTTGATAGGCTCAATAATTCATCAAGATACTTTTTGTCATTAATTAGGAAAACATCAGAAAGATAATGAAACAGTGTTTTCAGGCAAGTATGGAGAAGCCACATAGATATTTGTATAATTCTCTAGAGGACAATTTGGCAGTGTCAATAAAATAATAAGTGCTCATAGATTTTTGACTCAGGAATCTCACTTCCAGAAATTTCTTATGTGTACTCAAATGCTTATATGTGAGGTATGGAAAGTTATTTACTGCAGCATTAAGTTTAATAGTATTGACTAATCACAATCTACATGCTCATTAGCAGATGGGTTTAAAACATTATGACGCACTCACACACGAGAATGCAATACACCTTGAAAGAAATGAGGTTTTTGTGTGTTAACCTGAAAAAATCACCAAGAAATGCTGTCCAGTCTAAAAAAGGAAAGGCAGAAGACTTCATGTGCCTAGCAATGTAAGTTTAGAATGTATGCTTAAAAAGAGGTGGGCATCTGTGTGTGCTTCTTTCCGTGGACAATAGTTCTGAAAGACACACAGTGGCCCGGAGACTGGAGTCATGCTTTCTAGAGAATGGGAATCTCAGGAAACTTTCATCTGCATACATTTTGAAAATTTCTAACTGGATACAATGCACAAAAACTCATTTCACAAATATGACTAAAACTAAAAAAGGAGAAACACTATTACCAACTGACAAAGCAATCAGAGTATTTAAGATCTCTTGAACTAGGAAGAAATGGAGTGGCCTGAGTCAAACCTACAGGAGGGTGTATAGCTTCTGAAGGCTGTAGCCTGGTCCACTGGCAAATTCCACTTGCAGCAATGTGCTCTGCCTGGATCTTGTGTTGGGGAAGGACACAGAAAAAAAAATCACTGAAGATACTCACGTTTGCCATAGATGCAACTATTTACAGTATAGTAAGTGATCCTGCTGTTTTTAAATTTTCTAAATCTAAAGCATCACTCTTAGCTCTGTTTTTCTCTACATAAATGCAAGGCACATAATGTGGCTTTACACCCCACCCATCATTGTCCTCCAGAGTGCACGGCACCACGTGGCACTCAAGACCTTCTGCAGTGGGACAGTCCACATCTGGACTCAGCCTCGCATTCTGCAGGACCCTGTACTCAGCTAGGGGCAGACTGTGCTTCCTTGGACCCCTGGCTTCTCCTGTCATTTCCTGCACATGGATCCTCCCCGTCAGTCCACCTCACTTACCTGAGCATGTTGATACTCCTCTGACCATTTTAACCAGGGAGCTCCCCTTGATTTTTACATCTCATAACTCTTGCTTTACCTGAAAATTGCTTTTCACACAGTCTAATTTATTTCACAGATAGTACTTAATACGTGATTTATATAATATTTCACATAAGATATAATATCTATAAATTTTCATTAAGGTTATTGATCTTTTGGGGTCAAGGAGAAAATTTTTATTAACATTTTCCATAGTGATTAATGATTTTTCTTTTACAAAATAGAAAATTAATAAATCAATATTATGAGTGAATAAATGAGCATATGATATCTACATATATACATTGCTTCCTCGCAGGGTGATGTCATGATGATAATTGTAAAATGACACTTTTTTAGCTACATGAAATTCACGTAGAATTTGAAGTTGAAATTTTAAATTGAAACAGGGAATTAAGGCTGTGTATTGATCTGTCTTCTATTGATAGAAGAAAATTCTTGAAACTAAGTTTGAAGAAGCAAGGTCTACTTAGTTGAGAGTGTTAAAGTCAGGGAGCCCCTGTTCTTGGGTTCTGATGAAGACCTCCTGTTAATGGCATTCCCATGAAGAGAGCATGTCAAACATCAAAGTGAGAAGCCAGAGGTGCAGGGGCCAAAACAACCTATTCTTTCATAACAAGTCATTCCTGCAGGGACCAAGCAGAGTTTCTGGAGAACTCCACAACATTTTTCTGAAGGGAATGCCCTCACACAGTTACCTTCTTACAGGCCCTGCCCGTTATAGATTCCACAGTCTCTCAACATTCCCACATTGGGCAACAGATATCCAGATCATCAAGATCTGGGAGATTGATCACACCATACTCAAATCACAGCACTGGACATTGATTCCCTAGTATTTTTTTCTAAATATAAAAGCAATCAAAGCACTGTAATATAAGAGACCTAGTTTTAGCATAAATTTACCCCTGTGTACAAGGCACTGGTCTAGACACTGGAGTAGATCAAATTCCAGATAGGACTTACTCCTTGGAGAAGGAGTTATGAGTCTGTGGGAAAGACCCGAGCAATGATGGCAAACCTTTGAGAGCTTTCAGTGATATAACCAACACACTACACAAACTTACCACAGGATCACTGGACTATACACATACAGAGGGAAGACTGATCACACACAAGGCTGGTACACACAAAA
>PVIC010009255.1:17008-46148 GCA_004025085.1 Thryonomys swinderianus | reverse complement strand
GTAATCCCAGCACTCAGGAGGCAGAGACAGGAGGATTGCTGAGTTCGTGGTGGCTTGCCTGGGCACCATAGTGAGCTCAGGGCCAGCCTGAACTACAAAGCGAGACCCTGTCTCCAAAAAGAAAAAAAAAAAAAGATTGCTATATCGCAGGCTTTCAAAACGGAGGAGAGGGCCACAAGCCAGCAAGTTGCAGGTGGCCTATAGAAGCTGAAAAAGGCAAGAGAAGAGACTATCTCTTGGAGGCTCCACAAGGAATGCAGACCTGCCAGCACCTCGGTTTTAGTAAGAACCGTTCTAAGCTTCTAGCCTCCAGGACATAAGATAATGAATTTGTGCTGGTCCTAAGTCACTAAGTTTTGTGGCAACTTCTTAAACCACCAACGTGAAACTAATACAACATTTTGGGTGCGATTTATTCATCTTTATTATCAAAACCTTCAATTACATCCTTTATTTCATATATCATAGTTTCAGTTGCAAAAATTATTGTTCTTTGATTCTTTTTTATCCTAGCCTATTTGTATATTATGGATGTACCAGCTTCTTGAGTTATCTTTCTGAGAAGTCTTTTGGAAGTATCTTTTATTTCTTTAATTTCTCTTTCTCTTCTGTAAATTTGCTGTTTTTCACCTTGGACTTTCTACCTCATGTTATGGTTGAGATATGAAATGTCTCTAATAGGGCTGGAGATTTAGCTTAAGTGTTATCGTGCCAACCTTGGATGCACAAAGGCCCAAGTTCAATCCCCGGTACTGCAAAATAAATAAATAGTCTCTAAAAGACTTGTTGAGTTTGCAAAGTATTGGGCACTATGCTCATCAGTGGAATTAGTCCGCTGAGAATATATCACTGACTTGCTGTTAAGAGATGAGGCGTGGTGAGAGGAGGCTCAGTACTGGTGTGGACTGGAAGGGTACATCTCTGTCCCGCTTCTCTTCTTTCCCTCTGCTTCCTGGCCATCATGAGTTGAGCACCTTTTCCTCTGCCATGCCCTTCTGCCGTGCTGTTTCTCCCTTAGAGCCAACTGACCATGAACTAAAGCCATGAGCCAAAATAAACCTCTTCTCTTTGAAGTTGTACATATTGGGCATCTTGTCCCAGAGATAAGGAAGCAGCTAGGACATACATCGTGGAATTTATTGTTGTTATTAAACCCCAATTCTCCATGCACCCTGAAAAATAAAGCCATACGAAGGATGGAAAGAAGTTTTGACTGTGGGCAAGGGCCTTGGTGGCCAACAGGTTTTCCTTTGTAGCCATTAGGTTGGAAGCCCCTAAGTGCAAGAATAAGCAGGGTTTTCCTCTGGGATTCTGAGTCCTACAATGGCTGTCCTGGTTTGTCACAGAGTCCAGTTGGGAAGCAGCTTTGTCTTGGAGTAATTGTTGGGCTAGTAGCAGCTCTGCAAGCATAGAGTGTGAGGGAGATAAGACTGTACTCCACCTCCCTTCTCGTTATTGTGCTGCTTATCTGTTCTGATCCCCTCCCCACAGCAGCAGCCCTCACTTCTTATGATCAAGATGTGGCTGTTTCCTGGATGCTTTGTGGTCATCACCTGTTATGGCTGTATCTAGATGTCAAACTGAAACATCAGAATGATCCTGTTAGGTCATTTCCAGAGCTAAAAATATCTCTTGCTTCTGTTTGGAGTCTCTATGTTCACCTAAGAAGAGAGAGCCATCCACAGAAAACTACAAGGAGTTTTGACCTGTGGTCAGCCCTCCTCTTTTATTTTTAAAATTCTTTTGCTGTAATACAGATTGAGCTCAGGGCCTTTGCTATATCCATATCCATAGTCTTTCCTGTTTTTATTATTTTTTTGAGACCTCAGAGTCTCATAAACTTTCCCAGGCCAGGCTCCAGCTCACAGTCCTCCTTTGGTCAGCCAAAGTGCTGAGGTTCCAGGCATGTGCCACCACATCCGATTTCAGTGCTCCTCTTCATCATTCCCCTTCCACGCTCACCTCCTCCGTTCTGCAGAAGTGATGCTTCAAAGGCCCCTGCTGAGTTTCCAGGGCTGGCTTCCAGCCGCCTCAGACCAGCCACTGGGTGTTTGGCACACTCGATGCTAATAATTTGGGGTAGCTTAAGTACATTTTTATTACAATTTTAAAATAGCAATAAAACAAACTTTTTTGCTGCAATAAAATATACAAGATAATATTTACCCTTTAAATATACAGTTCAGTGGTATTAAAATTCACATCGTCATCACCAGCATCCATTTCTATAACTTCTTCACCACCCAAATTGTAGCTGTTTAATCATTAATTCCCCTTTCCTGTCCCCTCCCAACCTCTAGTAGACTCAATTTTATTTTCTCTCTATGGATTTACTACTCTAGATACACAATATAAATGGATAATACATATTATTTTCATTTTATCTAGCTTATTTTCCTTAGCATAATGTCTCAAAATTCACTCAAAATATAACACTTTTCAATTATTATTATTTCACATCAATGAAAGGCATGATAAGGTTTGTAGTCTTTCTCCACAGTTTCTGTAACACTGTATAACAAGGAAAGTTTGAGGACTGGGTTGGACTCATGTGTTTTGTTTCTCTTCTGATTCTGTTGCTACTCAAATAGAAAATCCTGATCACAATTATTTGTCAATGATTTGTCCCTGTGTGATGATTCTAAATATGTGACTTGAATGTATATTCCCAGACGAGTGGAGCACTATTTCTTTTTTCTTTTTTTTTTTTTTAGTCACCACGCCCAGCATTGTATGTGGTTACCGGGGATCGAACTCAGGACCTTGCGCTTGCGAGGCAGGCGCCAGAACCACTGAGCTAAATCTCCGGCCCTGGAGCACTATTTGTTTCTCAGCCATGTTAGGCTCTAGGATTAAAAACATCATATTTAATACCTACAAGGATTTCTGTTTTTATCTCAGAGAAGGAGTCCTGTTCCACTTTTATGTCATTTAGGGTCATAATGAAATTAGAAAGGCATGATCGATGTCTTCAGTTGTATCACAAAATAGTAAGAAGAAATAAATTTTTAAAAAATTACTTCATATGACTCCGAAAAGCATTTCTTCAGGCTTGGGCCCAGCATTTAAGTTTCTTTTTGTCACAATTTTGGTATGATATGATATGTGTGTGTGTGTGTGTATGCTTATATTCTATAATGTCATTGATTTCTCCAGCTAATGAAAAATTTCAAGTGTCAAAATCATACTTGTTGATTAAGATAGCTGAGTCTTCTTAGGAAATACAAATAGCCACCACCTTTAAAATGAGGAAATTTATACTCCAACTAGTTGAGGCTGCTGAAAAATAAACTTTATCATGGAGATATAAAACTTGAAAAGAACTACTTTTCAAAAAAGTAATACTACTGATGTCATGAAGAAAGGCTTTTATCTTATTCTTGGTTTCAAAACTATGTGTAAACACTTTTCATCTCCAGAAACAGATTACTTCTGTGTGGAAGAAGAGGCATGTACTTGCTGCCAATTTCTTCACAAAGCATGCTTAAAAGATAGATACTTGGGGGCTTCAGTTTGAATATATTAACTACTTTTGCCTACTGCTTTCTGGGAACAAAATAATGGAGAAAGGGACAGCTCTTTTTATCCAAGTAGTAAACACTTTCTTGTCCACATTTAATCGCTGGTGCTGTGAGTGGCTTTGTACCCTTGGTCATGCCTCACAGGGTGATTGCCGACTATGTGAAAAACTTCCTTTTTATTACAGATAATTTTTAATTCTTGTGGTTTTTAAACGTTTACATCAAATTAGTGATTACATGAAAATACAGCAGATCTTCCCAGTTCACAACTCATGTTAGCTTTAACAGTCTCTTCATTGACTCTTTGTACCGAGAAAGGGTAACTTCATTTTTCCCCTCATTCTTCAGACTAACCAGGGACTTTTGGTAATTTTCAACCTCTTCAGTACCAAGGAGAAAAAGTCCTTTTTAATAAGGGGTTGGGTTCATAATTCAGCCACTAAATTCATGAGCATTTCTCTTCCACATTTTGCTTTGTGTGTGTGTGTGTGTGTGTGTGTGTGTGTGTGTGTGGAGTTTTCTAAGGGTGAGGTCCTTGACAAGAAATGTCTCAAGGAAAGGAAAAATACTCCCTTGGGCTCAAATCCTCTTTCACAGATGGGGAAATTGAAGCACGAAGGATGAAGAGACGGATGTTTGAAGTTGATGGATATGCCCTTGGAACTGCTTGTCTTGATATGTTTCTGCATATTCTACCAAGTGCCAGTGATTCTTCCCATCTCTTGTGCTTTCCAGATATAAATCAAATATCTACTATAGGATACATTTGTGCTAAACACTGCTTTTCTGTGCTGCATGCCACTAATGTTATGTAATGTATGATATTCATTTGGATTATGAAATTTCCAGTAGCTAATTAAAGTTTCTTCCTGACCACAAAAATCATTACAGTTGTGGCTGGTTTGATAAACTTCTCAGGGATAGTGTGACTTCTATGTTTCTTTATTTATTGGTGTATAACTTAGAGTAATGTTTCTTTAGTTTTAGTCTTCTCCATTTTTAAATGACAAAAATTTATCAATTTCATATTTGAAAGCATTATTTTGTGCTTGTTCAAGAAAAACTCAATTGGTTTATCAGAAAGGTCACAGCACTTTGAAAGCAATGCAAAATCTCCGTGGCATCTTGCCATTCTTTAACAAAGTTTTGAAGCAGGAAATGCAATAGATATGAGAAGCAAATTGATTGCTGGTCTTATCAAATCCAATTTTCAAATATTCCTCAAGATTCACTCATTCTAGTAAACACGGCTTCATGTTCCAAAGCCATTCTGGATTTCTGCTCACTGTTTACATTTATAGTGCTGTCCTATTTACAATTCTCATTTTTACATGACGTTCTATATGAGTCAGCTATTATAATACAAAATTTAAAATGAACGTAAGTATAGTGTTAAATATAAAATTCAACCATTAAGGCAAAAATGCACAATTGTTAGCTGAGATGAATAGCTTGTAGGAATACAGTGATTACTGAATATATATTTCTCTAAAACACAATAATCTTAAGTTTCAAATTTACAAAATGAATTTTGTCTTTGCTCTGTTGTCCTGGAGTTACCTTGGGAATGCTGATGATCCACAGTGTATGTGTGTATGTGGGATCCGCATGACCCTGTAAGGTGTGATCTCAAAATGATGACTGCTTCTCCCCCAAAGAGCCCATCAGTCAGAATCCCCAAGTCATTATTTAGCCCCCCTATCCTTGTAAAATAGGTCTCACTCATAAAAGGCAAAGCAGTGCTTCCTAACATTGAGCTGATGCCAAAAAGGCAGGCTATAGATATAGACTGTATGTAAACTAGGCATAGTCCCTGCCTTCTCGGAGCACATAATTCAGACCTTAAATAAACAGATAAATTGCAAACCCACTGTGGTAAGTGCTCAAGGAAAAGACCAGGCAGAATAGTAAAGTGTGCCTGTGTAGGGCTGGGGTGTTAGAATGCTTTCAGTGTCCTCCAAAGGAATTGTAGTAATGGCCTGGTTGCTAACCTGCAGCACTATTAGGGGGTGGTGAATCTTTGAGGTCTAATGGAAGTAAGGCCATTGGTGATGCACCTTTGAAGGGGATATTGGGACACCAGCTGTTCCAGATACCTCTCTCTTGTTGAGACAAAACACCTGACACAGTTAAAGATGGGGAGGTTTGTTTAGCTGACAGTCTGCAGAGTTCTCAGCCCATAATTGGTTGGCTCCCAGGCAGGCTGGCATGGCAGAGGGACATCAAAGAGGAGAAACAGTTCATGGTGGGTAGAAGGTAGCAAAGTATGCAAGCAAGGAGACAGACAAGTCTCTTTCTGCCCCTTGTATCATATCCAAGCTACCGGAAGTAGAGTGGTGCCAACCCAATCAGTGGATTGATTTAGTGATCAGCTAACCTTAGTCCTAGCATTTTTAATGACAATGAACACCTTTCATATCCATTGGGTCCATTTTTATGCTTTGCTTTATATTTTGTATTTGAAAATTGTCTCAAGTCTTTTGCCCAGTTTTAGTGGGTTGTTCTCTACTTATTGAGTTGTACGAGTTCTTTATAAAATTTGGGTATTATTGGATGCAGATGCTCCTCAATTTACAATGAATTGAGACCAGTAGACTCATCACTAGCAAAAATTGCCCCCAAAAGCTGAGAAATTACAAGTTGAACCACCGCTGAGGACAGTATGTATGTGGTTTGCAAGGGTTATTCTCCCAGGCTGAAGGCTGCTGCTTCATTTTGTTGGCTGCTTCCTTTGCTCTGCAGAAGCTTTTAAGTTCCATGTGGTTCTATTTATTTATTTATTTTCCCTTTTGGGCCTGAGCTCTCAGTGTGATCTCCAAAAGAAATGCTGCCAAGCCTTACATCCAGAAGTTTCCCCCTTAATGTTCAATTCTAGTCTTATAGTTTCCGGCCTTACACTTAGGTCTTTTATCCATTTCGAGTTAATTTTTGGGTATGACTATTTTTGTTTCTACTTGATGTTTGTTCAGATTATCTATACACTTAACCTTTCCTTTGCCCTTATCTTCCTTTTGCATAGACTATTCCTTTCAAATCACTTTTTTTTTTCCCAGTTCAAATTATATCTTCTTTGTTTCAGGGGTTTTCCACTACTGGTAAACTTTCTTCATATTTGTTGTCTTAAAATACATCTACTTGCATTCTTGTGAAACAGTTTTATTGGATATTGGGTTTTAGATGAGCTGATACTTTAACATATTCATGGCATTATACTACCTGCTGCCATTTATTTTTTGCTGCCAGTCTAGGGCTCTTGTGAAAATACCCCCCCCCCCCAACCACTGAGCTAAATTCCCAGCCCGCTCTTTTTAAATCTTAACTCCTTGTTTTTCTGCACTTACAGTATGTGTCCAGGTGTAGATTTAATTTGGTTGCCTCTTAGTAGAGCTGGAAAGTTTTCAGGCCATTATGTCTATCCCCATCAGTCTCTCCATCAACGGGAACTCTAAGTGCTGCTACACAAATTCTTGTTTGTATTCTCCACCTTTCCGGAACTCTGCATTCTGAATTTCTTTTCATCTATTTTGGATATGAATTGTCTTTTCAACTGCTTCTTACACATTAAGTCTATCTACTTAGTTTTAGATTTCAATTATGCCTTTCATTTCCCCAAATTCTGTTTTCTCTCCTACAAATATGCTAGTTCTAATTCCCTAAAGATGTTTTACTTTTCATCTTTAAAAGCATAGTAATTTTACTATTTGTAAGTGAAACAAGCTACTATCTAAATTCATCATAGATTTGTTTCTGCTGGTTCTTGCTCCTGGTCACTTGTTTCCATGTGGCGTCTGGTTACTTTTCACCATAAAGTGATTGTTGTTCCTTGGAAAATTATTATTATTATTTTTTGAGACAGGGTCTCACTTTGTAGTTCAGGCTGGCTCTGAGCTCACTATGGAGCCCAGGCAAGCCTCGAACTCAGGGTTTTCCTGTCTGGAAAATTATTTTTGAGGATTTTTAGGATTGCAAAGTGAAAATGTCTCTGCCTTTGCTTGGTGCAAAGAAATTGTCAATTCTGAAATAACTGGTTTAGCGTCATCCTGAAGGAATATCCCTTTTGTACTTGTACTTGGTGGGAGAAGGATCTCCTAGATATTCACCTTGGATAAATCCTGGGCTTTGACTTCTGTTGTCCACACTCTACAGTGAAAAAGTCAACCCCTTTCCTCATTTAGCAAATGCTCCCAGGATTGACTGCAATTCAAGCACTCGGCTGACACCTCTGGGATCCCTTCTCTATTCAGATTTTGTCCTGGAAATTCTGCACTGTATTATTAGGTCTTTACAGAATATTTTCCATGCACTACCCTTCCTTTTTAAGTTGTTCTTCCTTCCAGCAGAAAGGGCTGGAATAAATAACTTAGCCTGCCATACTACTGGAAATAAGGCTCTTTTATAAAAAGTTCAAAAGGGAAGGGGAAGTAGCAAGGGGGATGGGGGAAAGGAAAGAAATATGAGAAAAGAAGAGAAAAGTGGAAACAAAGTTTTTTGTAAATTATACTGTGGTTTCTAATACGTTTGTGCTATTAATATTTGAGGATTTTTTTTAAACTAAGTAACAGTGGATTTCAGCTTTTGAGTGCATATAAACCTTGGGGGGCTGCATTCCCCGAGTTTCTGATACACCAAGTCTACACTTGAACAACCTCAGGCTCGGCTGACGCTGCTGGTCTAGGGATCAAATCTTGATAATCACTGCAGCAACAGACTAGTGAGAATTTTTTTGTTGTCGTTTTTGAGACAGGGTCTCGCTTTGTAGTTCAGGCTGGCCCTGAGCTCACTATGTAGCCCAGGCAAGCCTCGAACTCAGCAATCCTCCTGCCTCTGGCTCCCGAGTGCTGGGATGACAGGCGTGAGCCACCACGCCCGGCACTGTGGTATGTGGTACTGATGGTTGGCGGGTGTGAGTCTCCACACCCCAGCATTGTATGTGGTTACCGGGATCGAACTCAGGACCTTGCACTGCGAGGCAGGCGCCGGAACCACTGAGCTTAATCTCTGGCCCCCAGAATTTGTTTTAATGATTTCTGAAAAGCGATTTTTTTTTTTTAAACTGCAGTAGGTTGTACCTTTTCCTGTACCTGCGGGAAAATGTTTATTCTGGTAGGAAAAGGTAGTGGTATTGATTAAAGTGCTCTCTAAACTCTTTTAGTTACTGGCTTTTGTTAACCACTTGCATTTGTTCTGGAATCTTACTGGAACACTTATCATTTGACCCTGAAACTACATCATTGTACAGCTGGGCTCATTTTGTTTTTCGGTCACCTGCTGTCATTTAGTTCATTTCCTTCCTGTGGAAAGTCTCTGACATTTGTCCCATATACTTCTTTATGAATACAAAAGGCTCATCCTTTATCTTTTTATTTTTAACTTCCATGAGTCAATTATTTACACATGTGATCATTTCATTCTTTATGTCTTTAAAATACTTTCTAACTCGTTATGACTGTTCTTTTAAAATTATTTTTAAACATCTTTAATCACATTCTCTTGACATTTAAATATAAGTCTGAGCTTGATGTCAAATACTAACAGCGCCGGGCTTCTCACTTCATTAGCACCATCATGTGGTGAGATTGTGTATCGCGCTGGGAAGTTTGCCAATAGGGTGCTTCTGGCAGGATAACGCTGAAATGGGACAGATCAAAATTATGTGGGGGATCCTAAATGATTCGTTTGCCTTAGCAAATACACAGCAAAATAAGAGGTAGGAAACATCAAGGATTACGGATGTACACACTGCAGTCAACATGAGCTCAAGGCTAGGCTGTCATATATTATGCTGGGTACACTGGTTAGTTTCAGTTTCCTAATACGTGAAATGGGACTCCGATGGCATGTATTTTACAAGGATGCTGAGAACAATTAATACCATAACACGGTGAACACAGCGCCTCTTAAAGTTTTCTCTTGACTGTGTTAAACTGTAAACCATCATATTTGTTTTTTCCTTTATGGAAACCAAGAATATTCAGAAAAGATATCCTGAGATTTTATAAAATTACGCTCAAGGGATGTAACTACTTTCAGAAGAATCAGAAATAACATAAAATTTTAAAACTGGAAAAGAAAAGGAGGACACAATTTAGTAAAAATGCTCAGAAAAGGGAAATTTCTAGAAAGATAGGCTTTTTTGAATTTCACTTACAAAGTGACATTTGATCTTATTAAATCAAGCCTTGACAATCAAAATAAAGTCACAGAAAGGAATAACTTAAAATCTTTTTTAAGGGTCAAAATACTGTTAACATTAAAAATGACTTATAAATCCCAAATTCTCTCAAGATCTATTGAAGAGAAACTTGTACCTTTATAAATCCTTGGAAGAGATACATCAAGACAAATTTAGATGAAGGAAAACTAAAACTAAGTTTTAATTGATTAAATATAAGCATGAAAGATATTCTACCAGTGATTACTAGACAAACAGATATAATACAAGTATGTAAGAATTTACAGCATTGGCTTACGATTTACAGAGTTGGATGTGGAAGAAAGGAGAGGCTCTGCCTGCATAGTGAAGAACGAAGGATCCCGTTGAAGGTCTGGAGCTCATAGCAGGATCCCTGAGTCTGGCGGGTACGCGACGGAAGGCTGGAGATCTGTGCCCGAAGCTGGAGAGTCTGCGGCGCGGGAAGCCCGATGACCTCCAAAGCGAAGGCTAAGACAGCTCCTCTCCGAAACAGAAGTGGACTGATCCTCCATTTACCCTTTGTAGCAGCCAGGTAACCAGCTGTCCATGTGCAATTGCTCCGCCGACTTAGTTGAGCTTCTCTTAACCTGACACAATCAATCAACCGTCACGATTTTTAAAATCAGAGTAAAGCATGCGAGGTAATTCCCCCTCCTCTATAAAACCATTCATCATATTATTCATCTTACCAGACTCAGAATCTTAATTCAGTTTCCAAACTGCAGTTTCCCCATAGTTTGCATTGTTCAATGAATTTCTCTTACGCCATTATGCAAATGTGGTCCATGTTCATTATCTTTATACTTATTTACCAAAAGCTGTCCAGGAACAGATTTTCTGTTTTGTCAACTACATCACTGTTTTGTTCCCAGATTTTTCACCAGTATTTCTATTCTGTGAGGAAAGGAGAACAAGAAATGGGAACAATTGCATGAATTTTAAATATGCTATAACTGTTTCAGTGAAATACTCAACAGCCGTCTGCAGTTGCTTCCAGCATACTCCCACCTTAGGGCACTGCCAGGTTAATGTAATTGGTTAGAATGTGACATTAATCATTTCCATACTTCCCATGCCAATCAGCTGGCTTAGAACTCAACAAAAAAGTCTTCGGTGTCAGTCTAAACTTCTGAGATCAGCAATTCAGAAAAATCTATGCTTTTGATTATTGAGATTTGGGGATTTTCCAGAGATCTCTCAATTACTGACTTCAATTTATCTATTTGGGTAGGAGATATATTATACATGGTTTCAATCCTTATAAATTAATTCAGACTTGTTTTATAGCTCAGAATATGGGTTTTATTACTCCATATTTGGTGTGCATTGATATTCAAAGTCTGCATTTATTTAAATATTTTTTCATTTCAGCAGAGCTTTAGTTTTAGTGTAGAGTATATCTCATGAAGTGTATTCTTGGACATTTATTTTATTGCAAATAATTGTTTTTAAATTTTATTTTCCATGCTGCTTGTATTATGCCAAATGTTATTTCTATAACCACTCATTTTAATAATGAATTCTAAATTTCTAAGTTTTATGTAGACCTGTATTTTAGCTTTCTGAAGTACATTTTTTTTCTACATAGAGCACTGTGAACAGTAGTACCCTTCCTTTCTCATCTTTATATCTTTTATTTTATTTAAAGACTTGGAGAACCTGATGCTGTGCTGAACAGAAGTGAGAGCACCCTCACTTTGACTCCAACCCTAGGACTTTCACAGATGTCACTATAAAATGAAGTTCTCTTGAGTTTTGAGGTTGTTTTCATCACAAATTGGCAATAAACTTTCAAGTGGTGGCTTGTTTTTGCATTGATTCTGTTGATTCTATGCGTTCTTCCTCCTTTACAAATGTGGTAAATCATGTAATTAATGTTAGGTGAAACTTCCCTTCTGGGATAAATTCCAATTAGTCATTGCTTTCTGCATTCAACTTGCAGTGTTTTACATAGGACTGTTATATTATATAGGAATTATATTCATGAATGGTATTTGTAATTTTCTTTTCTAATGCATCATTTTTTTGTTGTTTTGTTTTTTTGAGACAGGGTCTCACTTTGTCTTTCAAACTGACCCTGAACTTACTATCAAGCCCAAGCTATCCTTGAACTCAAGGCAATCCTCCCGCCTCTGCCTTCCGTGTGTTGGGATTACAGGCATGAGCCACCACACCTGGCACTGTGTGTGTGGTACCAGGGATCAAACTCAGGACCTTGCACTTGATAGGCAGACGCCAGATCCACTGAGCTAAATCCCCTGCTCCTTAAATCAGGACTATTCTGTCATTATTCTGTTTTCTGAGTTTACATACATTATATATTTCTTAAATGTTTGATAGCTTTCACCAGTGAAAATGTCTGGGTCTAGAGTTTCTTCTGTATTTTAAACTATCAATTGCGGAATGCTTAGCAGCTTCCATGGCCTTACTTACCTAGAGGATTGTAGCATCCTAGTTATACTTACCCAAAATATCTCCAGATGCCATCAAATGTTCTTATAGTGAAACACCTCTGGTTAAGAGTCAAAGGGTTTTTTGTTTTAAGGCCTGTAGAATCTTTTATGTTCTTCTCTTCCAGATGAACTGGTAATGTCTTTTTTTTTTTTCTTTCACTTTTGCTAGTTTTGTAGGATACTCAAAAGCAGGCTATATATACTAGATTTGGCCTATGGTCCAGTTTTCTGACCTCACCTACTTCACTCTTTTCAGATAAACACATTACAAACTATTAAATTCATCTGTAAGAATGTTACCTATATTTCATAAACATTTCTGATTGTCTATTTAAAATTTTTATTGGTGTAGTACATGATTAAATGTTGAACTGATAAACATTAGTTAATTCATGGTTATGGAGAATGTGTTTATCTACAAACAGCAAAATGTGAGCATCAATGTAAATATTGTTAGTCCAACAAAATGGCTCACAAATGGTCTTTGATTCTGTGAGAGCTAAGCAATGAGAATCTTAATGTAACTTCACAATAAAACACAACTAGATCAATTAAATTTACTTTCCTATCTAGGTGATAAATGACGAAGACTCACAATCTGACACCAATATTCTTTTTGCTTTTCTTGCTAAGCCAGTGTACAAATGTCTAAGACAGGATAAGAAAATTGTTTTTACTCTGGCTTAATGAATACTGATTTGCTGCCCCCTGCTGGGAGGCAAAAATGCGTTCCCAGCGTCCTCAAATGGAAAAGAATGGTGACCTCAGCAGCTGTAAAACTTGCCCGAGCCCATAAAGTGAAACATACTACAGGTACTTCAGGTCTGCGAGAAATCAATAATGTTAGAATAAATGAAGTGCCTGTAAGAAAATCTGATTTGTATATAAAGACTGCCTTTTCTAGCTAATAGCAATTAGATGGCAAATGTGTATTTCCTATTTAGTGATTTACAAAGTACTGATCAAGAATTTGTTTAAAGGTCAGAAGAGGTTACGGACCACTTGACAGAGGCTTATGTAGAAATTTAAGTGTAGAAAAATTACTACAGGAAGTAATACTTGAAGTATTACTGAATGATTACTAATGAAGTAATACTAAACCTAATGAAAATAATGACTATGGTAGGCAGAATAATAGCCCCTGAAGGACCTCCATGCCCATTCTTTTTGCCCAGAGGGTGAAAAGTGGAACCAAGAGCCCTCAGTGGATTCAAGCGCCACAGAGAATTATGCCTCAGTCTTGACATTTAATAAAGAATTCCAGATTGGATTTAGAAATTGAGACTACTTTTTTCCATTTTCTCCCTTTTTGCCCAGAAATGGCTGCAAATGCCAACCCCTGTCTATTCCACCACTGTAGTTTGGAAGCAGAAAACTCACTTTCCATTTTCATGGGTCCAGACAGAAAGTGGGATGGATTACACTCAGTGACTTCCCTATCCCAATGAACACTTAGATGCAACTCACAATCCGACTCATCTCCTTCACTCTCCTTTGCAGTAGCATCCACTCTGGCCTCCTTGTTATTCTTTAAACATGTTAATCTGCTCTCACCTTGGGACCTCAGCACTTGCTGTCCCCTCTTCTAACAGTATGTCCCTTCCTGGACAGCCCCAACTCACTACCTTTCTTTAGATGTTGCTCAGATACCACCTCAGAGGACTCCTTTGTTCCCTCTGTAGAGGACAGTGTATGCCCACTCTTCCCTGGCATTCTCCGCCCCTTACATTCTAGCTTATTATTCTATGTAGCGCTTCTCATCATTACTTCTAACAAATGTAAGCTCTGTGTGGAGAGGGACTTTTATACTGGTGGCAGATGTTATCTCTAGAATCTAGCACAATTGGCCTCTATATCGAATGTACCCACATTTTTTTCTGTCACTATGCTCTAAAGAGTACAGTGTTTACATAGCATTTATATTGTAGTAGGGATAAAGGAGGATATGTGCAAATACATGCAAATATGCCATCTTATATGAGGGTCTTGACTGCACTCAGACTTTGGTGTCCTCAGAGGTCTTGGAACTTGTATAATCTCAGTTGCCTAACAGTTATTCAATAAACACTTGTTGAAATGAATAAACATTATAAAACTGTAACATGCTGACAGGTTATATGAATTCCTTAAAAATATTAAACTTCTAATGCAATATATACCAGCGCTGAGCAGTGATCATTAGTTAACATACATTAGGGTTTCTTCGGCTAGTTAACAGGACGTACTGTTTGGATTCAATATTATGCCTTTAAGAATGAGGTAACTTCTCAAGTGATTTCTGACAGCTTTTAGACATGGCACACATTCCTTAATGTCAGAGTATAAGAAAACCGTGTGTCTTGGGTTTTCTTAGAAGTAAACATTAAGTGATGTTTTATTAATTATAACTGCTAGATACAATTTGTTCCCAACTTATTCTGAAAAATTTCAGACTTTCAGAATACTCATTTATTAGTCATCTAAATTACCAATGGTGAAAATAGTGTCTTGGGCCCAGGATTTAGCTTTTAGTGGTGCCATTCCTGCCTTGTCAGTGCCAAGGTCAAAACAATGGGCAGAGACAGGAGAATAGCTGAGTTCGCGGCGGCTTGCCTGGGCTACATAGTGAGCTCAGGGCCAGCCTGAACTACAAAGCGAGACCCTGTCTCAAAAAAAAAACAAAAAACAAAAAAAACACAAGACAATAAACAAGACTATTTTAAAAATAATAAAATAGGGCCAGAGATTTAGCTCAGTGGTTCCGTGCCTGCCTTGCAAGCCAAGGTCCTGAGTTCGACCCCAGTAACCACATACAATGTTGGGCGTGGTGGCTCACGCCCACCAGCAGTCAGTACTACATACCACAGTACTGGGAGTGGTGGCTCATGCCTGTAATCCCAGCACTCGGGAGGCAGAGACAGGAGGATTGCTGCGTTTGAGGCTTGCCTGGGCTACATAGTGAGCTCAGTGCCAGCTTGAACCAGAAAGTGAGACCCTGTGTCAATAAATAAATAAATAGTGTCTTAATTTTCTATCTCTTCACACTTTTTTGGAGGTGGGGGGGTCCAGATTATCTGAAAGATACTGCAGACATTATTTCAATTCTAAATATTTGAATTACCCCTCCAAAAAAGGATTCTAGTCAGTATTATTCTTGAGAAATTTGTCAATAATACATTATGACCCCATGTTCAAATTTTAAAAATCCTAAATCCTACCCAGAATAGTTATAGTTGCCTTATAGACCAGTCCTTTTATTTTGGTTCTTTATTTTATGATATTGACATTGATGAGAAGTTTAACTAGGACTGGGCATGTACCTCAGTGGCACAGCCCTTGCCTAGCAAGTGCTAGGTCCTGAGTTTGATCCCCAGGATGGAGGAGGGGTTTAAAAATCATCTAACCTTTCTCAAAACAAAACAAAAACCCATTATCATGCAGATGAGCAAATCCGGTCGTAAAGATACCATATAAACTGTCTCAAGTCCTTTTCTCACTATATTTGTGTTTAGAATGGAGATTTAAATGAAAGTCTAACAGTTTCTAGGTTTCCACTATTGTTTCATTTCATCTTGTGTTTAATATTGACTATTCTTTGGTTGATAATTACTCTTCCAGGGAAAACTCTGAATAACAATAATAAAAATAATAAATAAGATGACTTCACTTAAGAAGGGCTAAATTCTCCTAAACACATACGATTATGTACACCTTAAAGGAGGACTGAGGTCTGGGTTCTAGACATTAGTTACATTTCAAACTTAAGACCATTTCTACTTGTACTTTGGCTATTGATCCTGGATATTATTTTTAATGCATTACAGCAAACATTTGGGATACGAACGCACTCTATATCGCCTGGACTAGTGTGCAATAGGTTAACTATCTATTACATCAATAGGTCAACTATCTATCACATCACCTAATAAGATTTAAAAGAATCAGTTACCATTCCACCCCGCAGTGAGGTAGCAAACGTGTGTTCATTTCCCATCCCCATTTCAGGCAAAAGCCTTTCCTCCTCGGTGACTTCCCCAGGCCCTCTTTGTGGCAGGAGAGAAGATCCTTGCGTTTGATGCGTGTTAGGAAATACTAATTAATGTGAAAGGATGAATTTCAAAAGAAAAAACTGCCAACCATTCAAACCACGCCATGTTCACAAAACTTAAAGAGTTGAGCGTTTATTCCAACAGGCAGCACACTGCACAGTGGGAGACTCTTTTCGCCAGTTGGTCAAACATTACGTGTTGCCCCCGAACCCCATATTGATGGGGTTGGAGGTGTTGGCGGCCGCAGCAGGATGCTGGGAACGCAAACAGCGTGAAGAGCTAGGCCAGGAGCTACCTAAATGACGTACGCAAACCCCATTTTTTTCCCTCGTCCTCTCCCCAGAAAGGGCCCCGGAGCCCACCGCAGGCCAGAGGCCCTAGAGCTCACGCATAAGCCGCCGCGCCCCGGAACTCCGCGGCCACGTTGCCCCGGCCTCGGCCCCGCCCCGCGCCGCCGCCGCCGCTCCTGAGCCGACCCTCTGGACTGCGCCTGCGCGGCAGGCCCGCCGGAAGGGGTGGAGCATGGCCTGCGGAAGGGGCGGGCGGTGCTTCCGTGGCCTCGGGAGGGTGAGTGCAGGGAGCGTGTGCGCGCGGCGTCCTGGAGTGGAGGCTGGTGTGCGCGTTTGGGGTCAGCGGGGCGTCGGGGGCGCCCCCTGGAGGATTGGGGGAGGGGAAGCAAACGAGAACATTAGTGAATTGGAGGGTGTGGCGTGGGTCGCGAAGTGTGTCAGCAACCAGGCTTGAGCAGATAGAGTCAAAGGGAAAGTTCTTTTTTTCTTTATAAAACAAGGGCTTTGTAAATGTTTTAAAATTCTCTTCTTCTCGGGGAGGTTTGTGACGTTGCCTTCCTGCCACAAGGAAGACAGCTTTAGCAAGGTGCGACTGTCACAGCCAAACTTGTCGAACAGTTAACTTGGGGGTAGGTGGGGAGCAAGGTGCAGGCGTCCTCCGGAGGGAAAATAACCCTGCTTGCAGAGTGTGGTGGGATAAAATCCAAGGTGTGAAAGTGGGGTCTTACTAGGAGTCACCAGTAGTGCCTCGGACCTGCGAAGTATTGTGTCTGGGCAGGGCCTGCCTGGATCTCTTCCAGCAGAAGACAGTCTGCAAATGTATCCTTCTCATTGTAAAGCGAAATACAATCTCAAGAAAATAAGGGTAAATTTTCTTTATCATTCTTAGGAATTGTGTTCTAATGCATGTATTTTTGGAAAACTAACAGACTAATCAAACTTTTCCAAATTTGTAGGAAGCCAAAAATTTCTAGAACTCAAACATTCTGGAGTTGTCTGCAATGTCCAGAGATTTTTTTTTTTTTCAGCAGTGGGGATTTAACCCCAAGGCCTTTAAACTGAGCTACATCCGCACCCCTCACCCCCTTTTTAAGAATCAAGATATAATATGTGCAGGTACAAATGGCCAAATGAGAAATGTGATCATAGTGTCATCCTAAAATGTACCAATAAACTCAATTTATTAAAAAATTTAAACAAATTTTGAGACACGATCTCACTAAATTGCTCATGCTAGGCTCAAATTTATAATACTCCTGCTTCCACCTGCCAGAGTGTTGGGATTATAGCCACCATGCTGGGCTGTCCAGCTTACTCTTATATAGTAGACAGTGCTGTTTTGTGTTCAGGGAAATGGATTTTTTTTTTAAACAGCCCTTTTGAAGGCTATGTCTATTAGAAGAGAAAAAAAAAAGTGAAAAGTTACATAACCAAGAAATGTAAATGACTTGAAATTTGCAGATGTCAAAAGAAAACCTATGTAGTCAGAATGGAGTTAGTGAGTCTTTGGAAATTGGTGCTCGGCTGATTTTTTGCCTTGTGAGAATTTGAGTCTCATAAAGATCTGGTTTTTTTGCAGTATGGGCCCCAAATCTTTATTTTATGTGACTTTAATTTATTTTGTAACAAACTGACAAACGTGATAATATCCACATGATACGGTATATCTTTTTGTGATCTGTGCTGATTATCACATAAATCCATATTTAGAAATAATTGAACTTAGAGGATGGAAGAAATCATGAAGACTGGATCATCAGGAAAGACTTTCAGAGAACAGTGGATTTTAGACTAGGTAAGATAGGAAGGGTGTCCTGGAGGTGAGGGACACAATAGGTGAGTAATACCTTGTAGTTGAAGATATAAGCCCCAGATTTGGAAGGTAAGTAAACCTCCCTAGAAGACATTTGGAAAAGTGAGTGCAGGAACACTGTTTTGGAGAAACGATATTGCCAGATAAAGAAATCCAGACTTTGTTCCTATGACAATGCTTCTCAAACAAGACCATAGGTCAGAAGACTTAGGAAAGCATTATTGGGCCCCAGTTACTTCCACAGTTTCTGATTCAGAAGGTCTGGGGTAGGACCTAAGAATTTCCCCTTTTTATCAGTTCTCAGGTGCTCCTGGTCTGGAGATGACAAAAACTTGTCCTACAGTATGGGCAATTATGGAGGAATTAGAGGAGAGTAAGGAGACAGCATTCATATTTCAAGACGAGGCCTACTGTGAAATCCAAGAGGAAAACTAGGGAAGAACAAAAGAAGAGCAGTGTTCCTTAAAGTTAATTAGCACCTGTGTGCCGCCAGGTCTTGTTCCAGGCACACACTCATTCATATTCACTGTGACTCTTCTGTACATCTGAATATTTTCATTTTGCACATGAAGAAATTGTAAGAACAGGAAAGATTGCCCAGGACCATGATTGGTCTCAAAGCCCGTTAAGGCTGTACAGATTTGAACTAGGGTGATAGCAGTGAGAATGAATCAGAACATTTAATGGTGATGGAATATAGGAAACTTCTCTTGTAAATTGAAACCTAAAAATAGGGTTGGGAAGTCTGAGTCTTATTGGAAACATGGTGAAAGGTAACATGCACAGAGAACTTTAGAGAATTCCTGCATGAATTGAGTATCTGTTTTGTATTACTCTTATGTAATGATGACTATTTAAAAGTTGCTTATTTAAAAAATTATCCTGTTCTACAAAATCTTCCTGAGAGTGTTTGGAACAGAGACAGGATGGCCTTCTGTAGGGGTGGTGGGAGATGGTGAACAGATTGATGGGATCTGGCAGCTTATCTTCAAATCAAAAGTGATTAGCATTGAGAAATGGAAACACTTGCAAGAGCACTGAATTGCCTGTATGAATTGTGCTGCCTTGCAGACACTGACCTAACATATTGATTTTGGAAATCCTCTTTGCTTTTTCTTGCCAGAGTGGTTATTGGACTTGAGAATATTCATTGGATTAATTTCAATACAAATATCCCAAGTCAGACTGGCTGCTGCTGAACAAATTTTTAATGAAGAAAAACATCCATTTATTGAAATTAGACTTAAAAATGTCTCAAAATATCTGTGTACTTTAAAATCTAGCAAAATATATAAAAGTTGTAGAGATCAGTAGACTCAAGTGAAAGTATAGCATATGTTCATTTCTTCTCTGAGCAATAAAGTGTTCTGTGGATAGAAAGATAGTCATAATTTAGAAAAGACTGCCATCTTTAAAAATGACCACAGTGCAGTGTGTTGAGTGGTGTAAGAGAGGAATGTGGTTAGTAGGTGATGGCAAGAGATAGGAGAGACTGAAGGGGCTAGAAGACGAAGAAGCCAGGGGTACTCTAGTCAAGGAGACTCTTGAAGGCTGAGAAGGGATTTGTGAGATGAGGAAGGTAGTGAAGGATACTCCAATTAGATCATGGGTAACTCCCATGATGTGAGTGTAGCTTTCTCTGAGAGCTGTGTGTAGATAAGAATGGTTAGAGCAATGTGGTAGAAGTGGAAGAGGGTAAAGAAAGAAGTTAGTTGAACAAAAACACTCATAAAGAGTCTGCAGTACTTATGTAATGACGGACTTGGATGGATTATAAATTTCATAGTTCCAGGAGTTGAGCTTGACTCATATGTTAGTGGATTCCAGGCCCTAGCACAATGCCTCGCATATTGTTAGTTCTCCACAAATATTTGCTGAATGACTGAGTCACAGAAGGATATTCTTTTTCTTTTCAGATAAGGCAGAGGGAATGCTTTAATCAGAGGAGTAATAATGAGGATAAGGAGCAGTGAAGAGGATACTTAACAATGGTCAGGGAGGTGGCTATAATAAATAGACTGGAGATTTTTAGGTTTACAGTTGTACCAATTGGTGATCTTCATTTTAAAAAATATTAAAGTATATCCCATACAATAGGGTAAAATAATTTGGTGAAACTTATGTCAGTTAACGTGTGTGTTGATTAATGTAAACATATTTATTTTTCCTGTAGAATGCTTAAAAGCCCATATAGTAATGTGGGAGTGGGAGTGAAGAGGAAAGAATGGATATAAAGATACTAGTGAAAAAGACAAATGTGAATTTTAAATTACTGTTCCTGAAATGGACACTTCCATTAAAATGCTACTGTCTTTGTGAAACTTTTTGCAAAGGAAGACATGTTAGTTAGCTTTGTGTGACTGTAACAAAATAGCTGAGATAACAACTTAAAAAGGCAGGTTTACTTTGACTCATAATTTTGGAGGCATCAGTCAGTGGCTATTTGGTCTTGTTGCTTTGGCTCTATCTTGGGACAGTGTATTATGGGAGGAGAGCTACCCACTTCATGGTGAACTGGAATGAAAAAAGTATGGGCCAGAGTTCCTTTAACCCCTTCAGGTAATACCCCCAGTTACCTAACTTCCTCCCCCTGGGTCCTACCTCTTGAAGGTTCCATTACCTTCCCTGTAGCACCATGGACTGGGGACCAAGTCTTTAACACAGTATTTTTTGAGGACATTTAAGATCTAGACCTTTGGGGACATTTAAGGAGAAGATGCACTTACTAGTCCATTTCAGTATTTTTTACCTATTTCGTGGTTTTCATTATGTACTAATAAACTGACATTCAGGTTTATTAGATGAGACAGTGCTTTGATGTATGTTACTGAATATTGTAAATGCCGCAGAATTTTTCATCTATCTCCATAGAACTTAGTTTATAAAGTGTAGGATGAGACCATACGCTCAGGAATCATGAAAGTAAATTGAAAGTTTGATTTAATTTTTGTCCAAGTTCTTTGATTTCTTTCCATTAGAAAGCAGGAAAAGATGCTTAGTTAAATGAACATGTCCCTGTCAACAGTTTTGTGAATAATTTTTCTCTTCTGCTGCTTGTAAGACTGAGTTGGATGGACCAATTAAAAATGTATGGGTTCTTTTAAAATCACTTCTGTTAGATACATTAATGGGGTTGAGTGTGTCATGAATTTAGTTATCAGGTATGAATTTCTGTGAAGTGAAAAGCATTTAAAATATTTAAAAATTGGTCCATTTGGGCCGCAGATTTAGCTCAGTGGTTCCAGCGCCTGCCTCACAAGCACAAGGTCCTGAATTGGATCCCCAGTAACCACATACAATGCTGGACGTGGTGACTCACGCCCACCAGCAATCAATACCACATACCACAGTGCTGGGCGTGGTGGCTCACGCCTGTCATCCCAGCACTGGGGAGGCAGAGACAGGAGGATTGCTGAGTTCCAGGCTTGCCTGGGCTACATAGTGAGCTCAGGGCCAGCCTGAACTACAAAGCGAGACCCTGTCTCAAAAAAAAAAAAAAAAATTGGTCCCTTCTGTTGCATCACCCATTATTGATCTTATTAACCATACAAGTGGTAGATACACTATGGATATTACCTACTTTTAGAGGTTTATACAGAAAATATAAATTAATTTTTATTTTTGCCTAAGCAAAATAATTCAAATGAATAGCCAGAATTGTACCACATTCAACTGTAAAGGGTTATTTTATTTTCTATAGTATTAATACCGTATGAATATGGATTTATGAGGCCTAGTTTGTTCCAGGTTATTCTTGCAGTTGAGAGGCCTTATTCAGCCTGATCTTGCTCAATCAGCCTAGCATTGGTGAGGCTTCTCAAATGTTAAATAGGATCTCCTTCACTGTGTGATTGTTGTGTGGATTAAGTGAGAAGATGTGTACCCAACACTTCATACATAATAAAAAGCAAAAGGTAACCACTTCTGTTTGCCATTCTCATGCACTAAGAAAATCTGTTTCCAGGGAAGAGTTTTGATTTTGAAAGATTTAGAATTATATATATGTGGATAGCTCTTTTAGTTAGGCAGAAGGGGAAATAAATGATATCATCTTTTTCCTGACTCCTTTTTTCACTTAAAGGCCTTTTAAATTTGCCTCAGTGGGCCACAGATTTAGCTCAGTGGTTCCAGTGCCTGCCTGGCAAGCACAAGGTCCCTGGTTTGATCCCTGGTGACCACATACAACAGTACCAGGTGTGGTGACTCACGCCCACCAGCAATCAGTACCACATACCACAGTGCTGGGCATGGTAGCTCACGCCTCTAATCCCAGCACTCAGGAGACAGAGGCAGGAGGATTGCTGAGTTCAAGGGTTACCTGGGCTCCATAGTGAGCTCAGAGCCAGCCTGAACTACAAAGTGAGACCCTGTCTCAAAAAATAAATAGGGCCGGAGGGTTAGCTCAGTGGTTCCGGCACCTGCCTCGCAAGCACAAGGTCCTGAGTTCAATCCCTGGTAACCACATACAATGCTGGGCGTGGAGACTCATGCCCACCAGCAATCAATACCACATACCACAGTGCTGGGCGTGGTGGCTCACGCCTGTCATCCCAGCACTCTGGAAGCAGAGACAGGAGGATTGCTGAGTTCGAGGCTTGCCTGGACTACATAGTGAGCTCAGAGCCAGCCTGAACTACAAAGTGAGACCCTGTCTCAAAAGGAAAAAATAAATAAATAAACAAACAAACAAGTAAATAAATAAATTGTCTTCATGTCAAAAAGCAGAGCATTTTGCCTGCAGAATAAACCTTAGGCTTGGCAGATAGTTGGTATGGATTTTCTAAAACTGATGTGATTAAATTTTTGTGGAAGACAATCTTATGTTAATCTGTAATTTTATCAGGCAATTTTTATTCATCTCATTTAGGAAGCATTAATTTTCTTGCTTGCTTTATTTATTTATTTTTGGTGTTTTGTTTTGTTTGTTTGTTTGTTTTTGCTTTTGAGACAGGGTCTTGCTTTGTAGTTCAGGCTGGCCCTGAGCTCACTATGGTGCCCAGGCAAGCCGCCACGAACTCAGCAATCCTCCTGTCTCTGCCTCCCGAGTGCTGGGATGACAGTCATGAGCCACCACATCCAGCATTGTGGTATGCGGTGTTGATTGTTGGTGGGCGTGTCTCCACATCCAGCATTATATGTGGTTACCGGGGATCGAACTCAGGACCTTGGGCTTGCGAGGCAGGTGCTGGAACCACTGAGCTAACCCTCCAGCCCTTTGTTTTGTTTGTTTTTTGAGACAGGGTCTCACTTTGTAGTTCAGGCTGGCCCTGAACTCACTATGTCACCCAGGCAAGTCTCGAACTCACAGCAGTCCTTCTGCCTTTGCCTCCCCAGTGTTGGCATTACAGGCATGAGCCACCACCCTTGGTTGTTTGCATTATTATAAATAGATATGGATCTCCCTCCCTCCCTTTCTCCATTCTTTTTTTTTTTTTTTTTTTTGCTTTTGAGACAGGGTCTCGCTTTGTAGTTCAGGCTGGCCCTGAGCTCACTATGGTGCCCAGGCAAGCTGCCGCAAACACAGCAATCCTCCTGTCTCTGCCTCCCGAGTGCTGGGATTACAGGCATGAGCCACCACGTCCGGCATTGTGGTATGCGGTATTGATTGTTGATGGGCGTGTCTCCACGCCCAGCATTCTATGTGGTTACCGGGGATCGAACTCAGGACTTTGCGCTTGCGAGGCAGGCGCCGGAACCACTGAGCTAACCCTCCAGCCTCCTTTCTCCATTCTTATCTCTAGCTTTCCCCTCTCACCCTTCCCCTCCTCTCTCAGCCTTAGGGAGATAGAACTCAGGATCTTTACTGTCATATGCAAATACTCTACCACTGAGCTACATCCCCTAAATGAACATTTTTATCAAATAATGTTCTTGCTGCTGGTTTTCATTACCTACAAATTTATCTTTTTGGTTTTCTGTAAGGTGTTAAAGGTGGCTTGATTGAAAACAAGGAACTCAGAAGGCAGAATTGTCCTAGTAAAGGACCTCAGATCTCATAGATCAGTGTCATTACTCTTCTCTGTAATACATTAGAATGCAGGGTTAGCTAAAACATATACTCATGAAAGAAAAATATTGAATGCTTACCTTTTGGTAAGCACTGTGCTAGATTCTGAGGGCACAAGAATAAAATATTACCCTTTCTCTAAAAGGATCATTAAGAACGTGAAGACTGAAAATTGATGGGGAGAGCTCTGTATATAAATTTGAAAACAAGATAAATACTGTACTTGTGAGGTAAACATAAAGCTGTGGAACACTGAATAGAACAACTACCTGGAAAAATCCAGAAAGGGGATGCATCTCAGAGGAGCTGTTAATTGAACTGAATAGTTGTCAGTCAGAAAGGGTAGATGATAGGCATTCTAGACTTTTAAGTTTATGGTGACAGATAGTTTTTAAAAACCTACCATACTCAAAATTGATTACCAGCCCATGTACATCTGTTGTTTCAGAGAATCATTTTACTTCAAATTCTAATGTGATTCTGATTAGAAAGTCTCTGTTCATAGAAACATAGCTAAAACCTGATTCCCACTGTTTCACCTTGAGTGTAATTCTATTTACTAGACTTTTAGGCATATATGCCAATTTTAAATTTAATATGGAATTTGATATGTTTTGGTTAAACTGTCATCTAGTGCTGGACTACTACATGACATGGTAAATGCTCAAGTGTTTGCTGGGTGAATGCTTTGTAGTCTGTTCGGTGGGGGGGGTCTCCCTCCCTTCTCAGTATATTACTCTGGGCTTGTTTGGTAACAAGAGGTAGTCATGGTAAGCCTTGTTAATTAAAGGACACATTTTAAATAGTTTTAATTTGTCATTAGACTACATCTGACAACATCTCCCTGTTGGACAATAGTAAAAGATTTGGTAATGTTTTGATGTTGTTTCCTCACTTAATGTTCTTCAACTTTTCATACCAACTGATAATCCTTGTTTACTTTGGAAGGTGAGAAGACTTACTAATATCTATTTTCCTTTTAGCCAAAGATTCTATCTCTCTCTCCCTCCCTCTTCCTCTCCCTTTTTTAAGCAAAACTGATTAAGAAGAAATGGCACACAGAGGCAGAAGGCCTGGGTTAGAGTCCTTGGTCCTACCGGTGCCATGGCTAGACTCTATTCTTTCTTCATTTTCCTTTCTGTTAATTGAAACCAAAAAAAGTGTCTTTTGGGGTGTTTAAAGGCACTAGTGGGTGTTTTAATTTTTTGAAAAATATTTACATATTTTAAAGAGCTCTTACTCTTTATTGAGCTCTTACTCTGGACTAGGCACTGCTCCAGGCTTTTTACATGAATTAAGTTGTTTTGTTTTCATAGTCACTCTGCTCTTTAATCTCTTTACCTAGTCTCTTTACTCAAGAGAAGGTTGAAGCAGAGTGATTAAGTAATTCAGCCAAGGTCATGACAGCTTCAGTGGCAGAGGCTGAGTAGCCAGGGTTCATAACCTCTGCTCTCTCCTGATGCAGTGCAGCAGGCAGCTTATTAACTAACACAGTTCAAAGTTGGCTTGAGTAAAGGGTCCTCCTCTAATTCTGTAGTGGTTCCAACTTTAGTCTGCTTTCTACAGATTCTGACTGTGGGGTTGGGAACATGCATTCTTCATAGGCAGTGTCTGGTTCTGACCATACTTTGACCTAACATTGATCTGGTTACTATACAACCTATGCAACGTTCCCTTCACATTAAGGCTTATTGTTGTTGATTGGGTGCTTAAACCAGATTATTCAGGGAGACTCTATTAAGGATGTACGTGTATCTAAACTTGTGCCTTCATTGCCTTACAGCTAATCACATTTCTTTTGTAGAGAATGAATAAAAGGCCAGCCTCAGAGGCAATCTTTTCAGAGAAGTCTTTTCAGAATTGGATATGTTGACCAGAGGAAATTGTTAAAATGAATGTAAGAAAAAGCACAACAGAAAATATGTACCCTAATGAGGTTTTTGTACATTTGTTTTTTGTTTATAAGAACATTTCAATGTAAATTCCACTGAACTATAGGATAATAGTTTCATGATTTGGGTTACTCTGAGTATCAACTGTAGCCAAGGAAGAAATCTTCTCTTTTAAATTTAGTAAGAAAACTTATCCAGAGGCTGGGGATTTAGCTCAGCAGTTCCCGTGTCTGCCTGGCAAGAGCAAGGTCCTGAGTTAGATTCCCCAGTACCATGGCTCACATGTATAATTCCAGCACTTGGGAGGCAGAGGCAGGAGGATTGCTATGAGTTTGAGGCTAGTTTAGGCTACCTACTGAGTTCAGAGCCAACCTGAACTACAAAGTGTGACCCTGTCTGAAAGAACTTGAAAAAGAAAACTCATCCATTTGTATATACTGCCAAGAACTTTGATTACGTGTCTTTCAGAAAATAAAACACTGCACTTTCTATTTTACTACCTCAGTATCTAAGTTTTCCACTGACCTGGAAAAATGTTTTTCTTTCTTCTAGGGAGTTCAGAAGTCACACTGAGTCCAAAAGCACACAGGGTTTTCTTCAGTTACAAACAAAATGAATATTCCTATGCTGCTGCCGCCGCACCCTCACCAGCATCTCCTGAAAGGCCTTTTCAGAGCGCCCTTCCTTGGTCACCACTTCAGGTTTCACACCAGCACTCATCTCGGATCAGGGACCCTATGCGCTCAGCCATTTAAGTCTCTTGGACTCCATTGTGCAAAGTGGCAGCTGCTGTCAAATGGTTTAAGGAGAAAATTATGTGTACAAGCAACCTTAAAGGACCACACAGAAGGACTTTCTGATAAAGAACAAAGATTTGTGGATAAACTTTATACTGGTTTAATCCAAGGGCAAAGGGCCTGCTTAGCAGAGGCCATAACTCTCGTAGAATCAACTCACAACAGGAAAAAGGAATTAGCTCAGGTGCTTCTTCAAAAAGTATTGGTCTACCACCGAGAACAGGAGCAACTAAATAAAGGAAAGCCACTAGCATTTCGAGTGGGTCAGTCTTTTTTTCTTTAAATTCTATAAATATTTTTCTAAGTGCAATCTGCTTTAAGAACAAGCCTAAATAGTTTGTAATCTAATGTGTTTTTTCCCCCTAGAGTGGATGGATTTTGAATGCCATTATTTTTGCAAATATTAACCTTGATACATTGAAAAAATTGCCATACCTATTTGAACTGAGAATAGAAATATGCATAACAAGAACTATTAACCAGTTTTCTCCTTTCTTTCCATAGTCTTTCCATTGAATAGCCAAAGAGAATTGCAGTTTTTGTAGTAGTATATCCAACAACTGCAGTTAGCCCCATCCTGTTTCAACAGTGAGTTTCCTAGCATTCCCTTAGTTTTTCTAAAGGCAGGTTATTTACAATGTTTGACCAGCAGGAATTAAGCAGGGCGATTTTGGCTGGAGTGAGAGCATTCCCTGATGGTGAACTATGTGATCTGAACCAACCCTTCTGCTCAGAACAATTTGAAATGTTGATTGAAGTATGGGAGTTTTATGGGGAATGGATAAATACTTGTAAAAAAGGACTTTACAAAGATTTTTGTCATAAGGACATTGCCAATATAGCTACTCAAACCTCCTGTTTTTTAGAGTAATGAATATAAATGTTTTAAAGATCATTTCAAAACTAGCTCATCCACCAATATTCATATCAGTCCACATTTGTTACCCTTCTTGTTTTTCTGCCCTCGCTAAGTACTACATGGGGTGTTAGTAATCTCTATGTGCTATAGGCAGAGGAAACACCAGACTTCCCAAGAGAAGATCCCAATTAGGATGAAATGTCTGCTCACTAGGTTTTACAGAATCCTTGAAGAGAAAATGTCCCTGAAATGTCTGGGGTTAACGTAGCAATTCACTTGTAACTTCACAGTACTATTCTTGTTCTTCAACCTGCTCTTATGAGGCCAGACAAACCAGTGTCTTCCTTGTAGTCATTTTATCACCATTATAAAAAGAAGCAACAAATGTTTCTTTAGCACCTATAAAGGTCTTTAAGACAGCAGCTTACCCTGGGATTTGTGGTAAGGAGCAAAGTATCCCATATACTTTATCTACTTTTGAATATAGTTAAACACCAGTATTTTATAGACTCTATTGAATTACACTTGCATGTCTCTTGTGCCATACATTTTATGCCATACCCTGTTCTAAACATATTGCAAACATTAATTCATTGGATTCTTAAAAGAACTTGTGTGGAGAATCCTGAGGCACAGAAAGAAGCTAAATAACTTGGCCAAGATCATAGAGCTTGTAAGAGGCAGAAATGGAACAAGAACCAGCCGACTGGCCCTGGGGTTTGGTTTTACCCACTATACACAGCTGTCCAGGTAGGGTACTTTTCTGCCCTTCTTACCACAAATTGATTTTTTCAAAATTTTGAAAATACACAAATGAGCCTTTGAGTTCTGAGTAAGAAAAAAATGATCCTTTATAATAGAAAACTACTTATTCAATCACTGCGAATATTTAGAGTAATGAGTTGTTTTTCCAATGGGCAGATAAAGTAGACAGAACTAGGGCAGGTAGAATAATTACCTGTCGTGATGAAGGTTGGTCAGATGTAAAAATTCAACACATTAAAACATGGGCAATGAAGTATGTCCAGAAAGATCTATATTGCTGCAAAAAAAGCACAGCACATACTGTAATTTTTTTTTTTTTGCTCTTTGGAGACAGGGTCTCGCTTTGTAGTTCAGGCTGGCCCTGAGCTCACTATGGTGCCCAGGCAAGCCACCGCGAACTCAGCAATCCTCCTGTCTCTGCCTCCCGAGTGCTGGGATTACAGGCGTGAGCCACCACGCCCAGCATTATATGTGGTAACTGGGGATCGAACTCAGGTCCTTGCGCTTGCGAGGCAGGCGCCG
>PVIC010009255.1:0-16908 GCA_004025085.1 Thryonomys swinderianus | reverse complement strand
ACTGTAATTTTTAAAAATGAATTTTTAAAATATGAACTCAGAATTGTTTCCTTTGTATTCCCCATCACTCAGATATTAGAAAGATGGATTTTCATTTACTGCTTTAGGACATGTTAAAATATATTGATGGTTGTTTTAATAAATTAAGGGAAATAGGAGATAGTTTTATGTATTATTCAGTGAAACTGATCATAGTGCTGAGTTCATTTATTCCATTAAATCAAAAGGTCTCTTTTCACTGTAGGATTGTCTGGGCCGCCTGGCGCTGGGAAGTCAACATTTATAGAGTATTTCGGGAAAATGCTTACTGAGAGAGGACACAAATTATCTGTACTAGCTGTGGATCCTTCTTCTTGCACTAGTGGTGGTGAGTATGGCTGCTTCTTTTTAACTGCAGAGCCTGTGGGTCCACCATGTCACCGTTGAGGCAGAATTTGCACAGCTTGGGGAGCATGGCTAGTTGAATTTGGTGTTAGTGAAAGAAGGGAGTTGTGCAGAGTGAGGTGAAATCTGAGGGCAGAGCCAGGAGCAGCAGACTCTGCTGAGGACGTCACTTGTGGGCAGCTGAGTATGTGGAGAACTGGGACAGTAGGTGCCAGAAGTCAAACGTGACACAAGGCAAAGTGTGTGTGGCATTCACAAACTGTTCCTTACTCATTCATTGGTTTCCTCATGTTGTAGTATCTCTTCTCTTAGCTTTAAGAAACCTCGCTGCTGTTGACAACTTGTCACCTGTTTTTAGCATGTGTCTAATCAAACAAAAAGCTCCTAGAGGGACCATGTAATGTACCGCTGTTCCCACTATAGCACTTAGCAGAGTGCATGTGCACTGCACAGTGTTCAGCAATTACTTACTGATTTGAGGTCATGCAATCACTCAAGTTTAATTTGTAGCTCATCAGAGATAAAACGAACATACGCTTAGTTTCCCTAAGGATCATTTAAAGAAAACATAAAGCCTGCTATATGAACACTCAGGTTTTGCTTCTCTTACTCTTCTGTGTGATTTAAGCTTCTCATATGATAGTTATTCTCTCACTTATAAAGTATCAAGTCCTTCTATAGGTGAGACATTATCCCAAGAAGGTACTGTGTATAAAATGATGAATAAGATAGTGCTTTTGGCCTTAAGGGGCCTATGAGGGAAACAGGAATAAACATAAACATTTCAGTGTAGCATGTGTTGTGAAGGAAGGGAATACTGGGAGCTGTGTTTGGTTGCTTATTGTGGTAGTCTGCAGGATGGAAACCTATTTTACATGCCTCAGGTCAACGGAGAGGTGAACAGAAATTATTCTTAGCATTCTGAGAAATCTAGATTGTAGCACTCAAAGTTTTTTGTTTGTTTGTTTGTTTGTTTGTTTGTTTGTTTTTTGAGACAGGATCTCGCTTTGTAGTTCAGGCTGGCCCTGAGCTCACTGTGTAGCCCAGGCAAGCCTCAACTCAGCAATCCTCCTGTCTCTGCCTCCTGAGTGCTGGGATTACAGGCGTGAACCACCATGCCCGGCACTGTGGTATGTGGTATTGATTGCTGGTGGGTGTGAGTCACTACGCCCAGCATTGTATGTGGTTACCGGGATCGAACTCAGGACCTTGCGCTTGTGAGGCAGGCACCGGAACCACTGAGCTAAATCTCTGTTCCAATGTAGCCCTCAAAGTTTTTTATTCACTACAGAAGTATCTTAACTAAATCAAAGTTATATTCACAAAGTTTGAGAATAAATCCATGCCAAAGTGTTATCTAATTTGATTTATTTACAGTTTAAGAGCTTTATTAAAAGTAAATGCATTAATGAAGCATTTTTAAATGTGATCCTCATTTCTCATGTAAGTAGGTGGCAAAGGCGATTTCCCTGCTACTGTCATCAGATTTTAGAATATTTGCAATAGAAAAAGAAAATAATAGCTTGAGGGGCAGTAATTGATTGCTAGAATGAGGTTATAAAAGTCTATGATTAAAGTTCCTTAATACATGGTTATTGATCTTCCTCAAAGCCAGGAGTGATTAAAAAATACATAGAGTTTGAAAGAAAAACATGCATGAAGATTAACAGGACAGTCTAAATAGCAATTTCTACTTATTACAACATTACACACATTAGAAAAACAGCACTAAATTAAAGTGGGCAGCATTAGTTTTTTGAGACCTTCCTAAAGGTCTGCAACTATCTGTAGGATAATAATTTAAAGTACAGCTTTGGCAGATCACAAACTTCTACAGAGATGATTTCATGCAGAAAATTACTTTCTTAAGAAGTTCTGTGAAATAAATAAAGCTGTTGAAGTGTGAGGTCAGTGCGAGCTATGGAATTGGAACTTGTGAGTAGACTCTGAACTGGAGTTCAGAAAAAAGAGCATATCTTTAAGGCACTTTTCAGTCTTTAGCATCAGCTTTATTTCTCCCCTGGGTAGAGTGAAAATAAATATTCAAGCCACAGTAGCACCACACCTTTTCATGAAATGATATGGCTACAGGAAAGTAAGAAAAGGTAGGATTAGTACGAGAGCCTTCATTCTTCTAAAGTTTGTAGGTGTTGATATTTGCCAAAATACTGCCATAAACTCACAGGGATAGCCAGTTCCATTCCTGGGTATTTAAAATGAATGCTTGCTGTGAATGCTATTTTAGCATTCCATGTGCGCTTTCTATAAGATAGGATCCTATAGATAGAGACTTACTTTACCTTGGCATTCATTACATTTGCGACCAGCCATGTTGTGCATGGCTGCCCTGTAAATTGAAGGATGCTTAGCAGCATCGCTGGCCTCTGTCCAGTCGATGCCACTGGCATCCCAGCCTCACTGGTGACAAGTAAATACGTTTCTGGACATTCCCAGATTTCCTGGGAGGAGGAAGAAAACTTGCCCTTTGTTGACAATCACTGTGTGAAGTAAATGAGACATACAGACATGAAATGTGGAAGTACATTGTTAAAATAGTGTTGCATCTATTCACAGTGCTTCTTTGCATTCAGTGTAGGATCCAAAATTACTAACTAGTAAAGTGTTAGAAGCAGTAGGTGGAAGGGTGGGGGCAGGGATTTAGATCAGTGGTTCTGGTATCTGCCTAGTAAGCACAAGGTCCTGAGTTTGGTCCCCATTGCCACATGTAACAACGCCGGGTGTGGTGGCTCATGCCTGTAATCCCAGCACTTGGGAGGCAGAGGCAGGAGGATTGCTGTGAGTTCCGGGCTAGCCTGGGCTATATAGTAAGTTCAGGGTTGCCTGAAACACAAAAGTGAGACCCTGTCTCAAAACAAAACAAAACAAAAAACTTAAAAAGAAAATAGATGGAAAGGTGGCTTAAATGTACATTTGCATAGCTCAAGGCCTAGAAAAGGTCATTTGGCCAAATAAAAGATGAGAAATGGAGAGTAGTAATAGAAAGGGAAAGTGGGGAGGGTACCAAAGTTGTCTTCTGCCCTTCAGGATGCAGGCAGATTCAGTAGCAGTTTCTGTCCTGTGGAAATCCTCACAGCGTGAGGTGAGAAACTTCCAGAAAGATCATGTGAAGGAGTAAGGACTTTACCTGATCTTTGTAAGACAGGTGAACTCTGCAATTTGTTATTAACAGGCTGTGAAGCGCACATTCTATTCCTAGTATATAATTACACTGGAATCTCACAATGGCTCCGTGTCCTTGTTATATGGCTGAGGAAAGGAGAGGTTCAAGGAGGGTAAAGTGGTAAAGGTAAAATTTCCCAAACTGAATAGCCAGGAACGGGGGAGCCAGGAGGCAGGCCCCAGGCTTGACCCTTGGAAAAGCAGCAGTGAGAAAGCAGAAGAGAAGGGAAGGAAGTGAGCACAAGATGGCAGTGAAGGGGCTACTCTGGAGGAGCTGGAGAGCTGGTTCGGGACTGGTGGTGGAGAGGTTAAAATTAGATGGGAAACGCAGGCCTGGGTCTTCAGGGCCTTCTCTGCCAGACTGAAGGGGCTGTGCTTGTAGGTCTCAAGGGCTCAGAATGTAAAAATCAATCTGACATGACTGAGTTGGAAGAATTCTCAATAATATGAAATATAGGCTGAGATTTTTAGTTCTCCTTCAAACTGGCTAAGTGATAATTGCAACTGCTCCTTACCACTGTTCCACGATTACAAAATGTCACTGTGTGTTTTAGGATCACTATTAGGTGATAAGACCCGAATGACTGAGTTATCGAGAGACATGAATGCGTACATCAGGCCATCTCCTACCAGTGGGACTCTGGGAGGTGTGACAAGGACCACGAATGAAGCCATTCTGTTATGTGAGGGAGGGGGATATGACATCATTCTTATCGAAACTGTAGGTGAGTTATTCTGTTTCACAAACTATGAAATGGTATAATAATGAATGCGATATAAAGAGGAGTGATAATTATTTTCATTTTGTTCGTTCAGCAGGCTTCCTAAAAGTGTAGTTAGATACGAGATATTTTGCCAGGCTCCACGGGAAATCCTAGTTTATAGGATATAGTTCCTAACTTCACTTAAAGGGTGAAATAAGCTGTGTGTCTGGATAACTGTCACATAAAACAGTACTTTATATGTAGCAGAGTCTCAAGAGCAGTATGCATTAAGATGACCTATGTGAGCAAAACATAACACCTATTTTGTGTAAGCACATTTCATATGTCTACAGTATTTCCTAAGAAAACTAAGGTAGCTGGGTATCTTTTGATTATGCGGCTACACAGTGGTACCTTGGTTCACAAACAGTTCTTTCCACGACTTGGTCACAGAATTTATTCCTTGATACTAGTTGAACTGAATTGCCAGGGCACCATTCTATTTTATTCCATTTTTTTTATCCTTAGCGTATAACAACACTTAATGAAGACACTGAAGTAAAAATCACAAAAATTCACATTCTTGGGGAGAGATAGTCTGTTATACTGTGCAGTAAATGTTTGCAGTACAGCCTAATTCAGATTTGGAGGAATCAATGTAGACTTTGTATAGTAAGTGACAGCTGAACCCAGTTTTTGTTGTCGTTTTTTGAGACAGGGTCTTGCTTTGTAGTGGAGGCTGGCTCTTAGCTCACTATGTAGCCCAGGCAAGCCTTGAACTCACAGTAGTCCTCCTCCCCCGGCCTCCTGAGTGCTGGGATGACAGGTGTGAGTCACCACGCCCAGCAGTGTGGTGTGTGGTTACCAAGGATCAAACTCTGGATCTTATGCTTGCCAGCCAGGCGCTGGAACCACTGAGCTAAATATCTGGCCCTGAGCCCAGATTTGAAGGGAGAATTGGTGTTAAAGTGTGAGGTAATGGGTATTTGCAAAGACATGGAAGACTGAGAAAAGGAGATTTGTTCGGTCACGCGGCTGGCCCCAGATTCTCAGAGTACAGAATGGGGGAGATGGTTGAAGCAGTAGTCAGGGCCCGATTGTCCAGGACATTTGAGGTTGGGTGGAGCAAGAGTTTCCTGAGAGAAAGTCAAAGAGAAAGCAGTGTAAAAACAGAGTGTGTGGGCTGGGGTGTAGCTCAGTGGTGTACTTGCCTAGGCTGCTCAAGGTCTTGGGTTCCATGCCCAGCATGGTAATATACAAAACAGTAGCAAAATCAACCCAAGCCATGTTACCCAGAAGTTACATTTAGCTATGAGAGAGGTTATTTTCTTGTAAATGAAAATTTAAAAGTCAGCTTTCTGTCTGCTCTCTCTTCAGAGCTCTTAGTTTCCATCCTCAGGGGTGCTCCTGGTTAAAAGATGAAGGTGGGAAAGAAACATCTTTGCTTTGCTGGGCAAGATGGTACACACCTGGAAGGCTGAGGCCAGCCTAGCCTGAGTTCAGTGCCAGCCTGTACTACAGAATGAGACCCTGTCTCAAGAAAAAGATCTCCATTCTAGATAGAAATGGATGAGTAAGGAAGCAGGAGGGGGTGAGGGAAGAGGCGCATCTCCCAGCTGGGTTGGCCTTCCTTGAAGAACACTCTTGAAAACCCCGTCTGCTGACTTGCTTCCTCTCTTTACTCATGGCCAGCTGAAAGGGGGCCTTGTGAGTGCGGCCTTCCCTCTGGTACACAGGCACTCCCAGTAAGACTGTTTAAGAGACAGGAGAGATAACTCTGCAGGCAGCTGGAAACCTGGGAACGAGAGCATTTCCAGAGCGGTTTCAGTGGAGCAGGAGATGCGGAAGCCAGATTTAAATGGGTTGAAATCAATGTGAAGTGGACCAAGTGAGCATCAGTGACTTTTTTCCACAAGTTTGACTATAAAGAGAAAGTGAGAGATAACGGTGATGGTTGAAGGAACATGTGAGATATTGTCTGGTTTGGCTTTGAGAAGGACGTGGACAGTTTATGTAGCTGGCTAAAGCACAAGATTCTGGAGACAAAGGAAGAGTTAAAGACAAAGGAGAGCAGGGCCCAGGGAAAGAGGAAGGAGTATAATATCTGTTCTTTGCATATTCTCACCCCGAGATTGTAAGATCAGCAGCAAGGCTGAGTTTGTATTGGTATGTTTGGCAGGTACCAGGCAGACAGGGAGAAGGAGAAGCAGTACTTCCTTTATTTCACTTGGTGAAGTAGGGGCCACTGGTCCTGTACTCATCAAGGGATCATGGGAGAGATCATAAGGGATCATGGAAAGATGAGTGCTTGTAATGGCTGCTGTGACAGACGGGAAAGGAAGCTACCAGAGGACATTCGAGGGGCTTGCTTTTACTGAGAAAAAGGAAGATGTACTGAATTCCGGAGGCCCTGGCCCTTAGGCGCATCTATCCATGGTTGAATGAGTTCTCTAGCATGCTTCAAGAGGGCGAATATGCGTATGATCCTTCACACAGTTTGTCCAGTGAGATTAAGAATGGGAAAGGCAGGCCAGAGATTTAGCTCAGTGGTTCTGGCGCCTGCCTCGCAAGTGCAAGATCCTGAGTTCCATCCCGGTAACCACATAGAATGCTGGGCATCGTGACTCACGCCCACCAGCAATCAATACCACATACCACAGTGCCGGGTGTGGTGGCTCACACCTGTAATCCCAGCACTCGGGAGGCAGAGACAGGAAGATTGCTGAGTTCGAGGTGGCTTACCTGGGCTACATAGTGAGCTCAGAGCCAGCCTGAACTACAAAGTAAGACCCTGTCTCAAAAAAAAAAAAAAAAAAATGGGAAAAGCAAAAAAGGTAACAGCATTGACAGGTAGTGCTTGTTTCAGCAGCACATATCCTAAAAGTATTGGTGGGATAAATTCAGATTTCATTAGGGGGCGGTCAAGAAAGAACTTGCAGTGTAAGGAGAAAATGAAGGTCTCTCAGATATCCATTTAGGCCAAGAATAGGCCCTAGAGGTCATGAGGGAGGGGAGGATAGCTGGTTTAGTCAGGGGTGACACAGTGTCATTTGATAAATCCTTCAGAAAAGGGGTACTTTGGTTTAAATGTATCTCCCAAAAGTTCATGTGTTGAAAAGTATTCATCAGATTCCTTTGCTAATAATTTCTGGAGCTGGAGCCATTGCGAGGTAATTAGGATTAGATGAGGTAATGAAAATGGAACCCTCATGATGACAGGAGTGGTTTTGTTTTTTTTTTGTTTGTTTTTTTGAGACAGGGTCTCACTTTGTAGTTCAGGCTGGCTCTGAGCTCACTATGTAGCCCAGTCAAGCCTCGAACTCAGCAATTCTCCTGTCTCTGCCTCCCGAGTGCTGGGATTACAAGTATGAGCCACCACGCCTGGCAAAGAGTGGCTTTTTTTTTGAGACAAGGTCTGGCTGTGTAGTTCAGGCTGGCCTTGAACTTACTAAGTATCCTAGGCTGGCTCCAAATATAGAAGAGTCCTCCTCTTCAACCCTCCAGTGCTGGAATTTCAGGCGTGAGCCACCATGCCAAGTTTACGAGTACTTGGCTTTTTAAGAGGAAGAGGGACTGAGGCTGCCGTGCTTGCTTGGTGCTGCCTCGCGGTGCACCACCATGTCATGATGTAGCCAGGGCACCCAGACACAGTGCTGGGCTGGTGGGCTTCTGTGCTCGGGGACTTGCAGCCTCCAGAACTGTGGGCAGAATAAACTTTATAAATTGCCTGGTTTCAGGAATTTGTTATTGGAGCAAAAGTGGGCCACGGCATGGGGTGTTCGGATGGGTGGGTGTGTAACCATGAGTAGGAGTGGATACAGAGTGGCAGTGACAGTCAAGTGGAGGAAGTGTCATCACTGCATAATTTAGGATATAGCTGTGATTTAAAATTTCAGGTGTGGGCCAATCTGAATTTGCTGTCGCTGACATGGTTGACATGTTTGTTTTACTGCTGCCCCCAGCGGGAGGAGATGAGTTACAGGTAATTTTTGATCTTCCCACCTACTAAATATAAAAGGTACAAATTCTAGTGTTATTTTTATAAATTAAGTAAAAATAGTGTAAAGAAACATCATTCACATTGGCTAAAACATCAATGTGAAAGATAGGCTCTTTGTCTGCATTTTTGCTTTTATAATAATGGGCATGACTTTCAGCATATAACATTTTTCCATGCAAGTGAGTAGAATCAGTGGGTAGCTCAGGCCAAAAGCCACATTGCACAGATGTGTACAGTATACCTGGCGCAGAGCTCTGCCATCACTTTTTCACCGGGATCCCACCATCAGAGTTGATATACTGTACAGTAGGACTCTTATTGTCTTCCAGTAGCATGGTGCTGGTAGAGTTTGCAGGTGGAGGATGTAGTCTTCTATCTCCTCACTTCAGACACCAGCCATGAACTCCAGGATCCCAGTGGCCACCTGTGCCTCTGATCTGTCAGGTTCAGTAAGTCAAGAGAATGACTCTCACAGCTCGGGAAGGCAAGACGCTCTAGAACATTTGCAGTTGTATGATAAAGGCTGCAAATCAGGAGCACTCCAATGAAGAAACACTTAAGGAAAGGTCTAGGAGGGTCCCAAACACAAGGCTTCTGTACCTTCCTCAGGACACTTTCCTCCTGAAACACGGGCATGCCACCCACTGGAAGCTCTCTTGGACGGTGTACTCCTAGTGCAATCATGTAGCTGTGATTGCTCATATCCTTATGCACATAAGTGAATGCAGTCTGTGGGTTCCTTCCCTGCAGTGGTCGCCCAGCTTCCCATGGCACAGCCCTCCAGTGCTCTGTTGCATAGTAGACATATAGTGGTGTCCTGCCCTAAAGCTCAGAGATCACAGGGCATGCACTTAGGTGTGTCCCTGGCACCCCCTGGATAAGGAAGATACTCTTAGCAATTGAGAAATTACAAGGTTCCCTCTTAGGAACTTCAAAGATATGACATTATTTTATAAAATTTCCCTTTTAGCTTGATAATTCTAGAAAACTGTGAAAGCAAATTATGGATGTTGTGATTTTATTTTATTTTATTTATTTATTTTTGAGACAGGGTCTCGCTTTGTACTTCAGGCTGGCCCTGAGCTCACTGTGTAGCCCAGGCAAGCCTGGAACTCAGCAATCCTCCTGTCTCTGCCTCCTGAGTGCTAGGATTACAGGCATGAGCCAGCACGCGTGCACGGGTGGCACTGTGGTATGTGGTGTTGATTGCTGATGGGCATGAGTCACCATGCCCAGCATTGTATGTGGTTACCAGGGATTGAACTCAGGACCTTGTGAGGCAGGCGTCAGAACCACTGAGCTAAATCTCTGGTCCCCAATTTTATTTTATTTTATTTTTTGAGAGCAGGTCTCACTTTGTAGTTCAGGCAGGCCCTGAGCTCACTATGTAGCCCAGGCAAGCCTTGAATTTAGCAGTCCTCCTGCCTCTCCCTCCCAAGTGCTGGGATTACAGGCGTGAGCCACCATGCCCGGCCTTGTACTGTGTGGTACCAGGGATCAAACTCTGGGACCTTGCCCTTATGAGGCAGACACTGGAACCACTGAGCTAAATCCCTGACTCTGGATGCTGTGATTTAGAAACATTATTAGAATTTAATAATTGAAGGTAATATCTAAAATATTTTTAAAAATTCTAATCTTAGGTTGAAAAATATAATTTCAAAAATAAGATTCTGCCCTTAGATTTCACCCTTTATTACTGGCATTTTCTGTGTAACATAATTTTAAACCCAGAAATTGGGATCCTTTTAGCTATCAAGCTGTTTTCCTTAAATGCAAATTGAAAACAAATTCTATATACCTTTAAGGAAACTTGGGAAGACTTTGTTTCTAGAAATGCAGATGGCAGTGATATAAGCATCCTGTTGATGGACAGGTACATTCTTCAGTGTAACTCATGAGAAGCAGAATTTGTCATGAGACAAGATGAACTGTCTCCTGCCACTCAGTCATATTGTGTCTTGATGATCTATTTACTCTAATTCTGAATGTATTTCATCATGTGAGTCTCTGAATTTAGTAGAGATGTTATAGATGGTTTCTGTAATCCCAAGGGCATTTTAGTCGTCTTTCTTAAATATTTATAATTTGTGGCACCCAAAGATTAGGAAGAGACAAAAATGCTAGTGACATATATGGCTTTCCAATTTGTAGCATTAACTCACTGTCCCATTTTTATGCCTGTTGTGGTCCAGTGAGATGTTTCAGGTAAGTCTCATTCCTCCCTTTCTTTTCTCCAGGGTATCAAAAGGGGAATAATTGAGATGGCAGATCTGGTAGCTATAACTAAATCTGATGGAGACTTGATTGTGCCAGCTCGAAGGATTCAAGCAGAGTATGTGAGTGCACTGAAATTACTTCGGAAGCGCTCAGAGGTCTGGAGACCAAAGGTTAGTTGGCATTCCATTCTCCGTTTGTCACCCTGTGCGGACTGTGAACATGAAGAGAGAGGATGTAAGTCCCAAGCTAGACATATAATCAATCTTTGCTTCCATGTGAAGATTATAGTTTTTAAAATATGACAAAGCCAGACCGTGTAGTCATGATTTTAAATATAATCTTTCAACCGCTGGATGTCAAGAACTAGAATATGAGGTGATGAAGTAGATTACTTAATGCTTGATTTGAACCATTTGGATGTGATAGTAAATCCTGAAAGGGAATCATCCTTAAAGATTATGGAGAAATTAATGATGCGATTATCTATTTTGGAATTTGAGTGCAAGAAGAGGCTTGTGATTTGATGATTCTATTCTTACTGTGCTTGTTGGATGCTATTTTCAATGACAGAGAGACAGAGACAGAAAGAGAGAGGGTCTCTCTCTCTGAAGGTGGACACTATGCTATTAAACAAGTGGCCATTATAATGAGCACAGTGGCGGCTTGTCCTGCTGTCAGCTTCCATTTCCTCAGGCACGGTGCCCATGTTGAGTCTGGAGTTGTCTTATCCAACAGGCTCTTGGTGCTTAGCTCCTGCTGGTTGCTGAATCAGGCAAATGTGACAGAGGGAATGGAGCTATTCTCTCAACTTTGCTTCATTTTCTGCCACTTAGGCCTCAGGGAAACTACCTCGCATTGACGTTCTCAGCCTATGACTCATCAGTCCTCCAGGTTTCTTCTGACCATTTGTGAGAAATCTTAAATTGAAATAAATCACTGAGCTAGAGAATTGGATCACGAATCCTGTTTTATTTCTGCTGTGCACTTAGAATGGAAGGTATATCTCAGTACATAGATGTCGGTGTATGTACTTTGACACAGCAGTAAAATCTCATTTTTATCTCTTGTCTGTTTCTATAATCTGCAAGAATTAACTCCAAATATCAATCCCCCCAAAAGTGATTTCTGTCATTTTCAGTGTAACAGTTTCTGTTCTTCCTTTTCAATAGGTGATTCGCATTTCTGCCAGAACTGGAGAGGGAATCACTGAAATGTGGGATAAAATGAAAGAATTCCAGGACCTAACCCTTGGCAGCGGGGAGCTGACTGCCAAGCGACGGAAGCAGCAGAAGGTTTGGATGTGGAATCTTATTCAGGAAAACGTGCTAGAGCACTTCAAGACGCACCCCACAGTCCGGGAACAGATCCCACTTCTGGAAAAAAAGGTCCTCAGTGGGGCCCTGTCCCCAGGACTAGCAGCAGACTTGTTACTGAAAGCTTTTAAAAGCAGAGACTAATAAAATTTGTCTTACGTAACTACTTTATATGTTGTTTCATAAATGTTTTAATATCTAAAAATTCACTCGTGTTTATACTGCAGTTCTTTATGAGCCCTTCCTGAAACCCAGATGCCAGGTGGACATGGGTGGCAAGGTGAGGTAGTCAGGCAGTGTTTGTGAGGAACCCGTTGTACGTTACTGACTTCCTTTTCTTTCGTTCTTACACCTTCACATAGCAACCCATAGGATCATTTCTTTTCATTGGTCAGGAGCAGAGAAAGGATGAGAAAAGATCATGCATTATAAAATGTTTGCTTTGATTTCTTTTTGCCCTGGGTTTCCAGAGAATATGTGAGAGTGCCTACATTTTTGAAGTCTTACCTGAGGGTAGAACAATACCCAGTGGGTTTCTAAAAGTTGAAAATCATGATTGGTATTGAATGTACCAATTTCATGAGCTCTGAAATGGCCATGTACCCTAGAAGCAAAACTAGCTGGGATGTTGGAGTGATGTGCATACAGTTTTTCAGTCTGCTGGGCTGGATATGCAGACCATTACCCCAAGACAGCAGAAAAGCCAAAAGAGAAAGTGGAAAAGCACCTACAAATGTAGGCCTATGCCCCCCAAGAGGGTGACTGAACTGCTGAGCATCCTGGGAGGTAAGAATGATTTGGGGTTGTTCAGTTTGAAGGTTGCAACCCATTTGCTTCTCTTCTACTAGCACTTTAGAGATGTATTTTTTTTCCCGATGGTAAATGACGTATTTCGTTGTATTGAGGAAGAGCCCGGCTTCTGGAGCTGGGGTTTAAACTTAAACTAGATCGACTGACTTGTTACCTCCCCAGGGTTCAGTTTCTTATCTGGCAAATGGAATGAGCCTATAACTTCAGAGTTAGTGAGAAATAAGATGACTCAGGAAGTCACTTGTCATCATGCTGGTACAGAGGGAGCACTCAAATGCTGCTCATCACCACGATTACGTTTAAACTTATGGGTACCCGAAGCAGCACGGAATTTTCATATAATTCAAATTTTGTCCCATGATCTTACTGCTGCCATCATGCTCTTGTGATATTTTTATGATCACCTTTAAAGCACTCTTTTAGTTAATTAGAATAGTTAATTCTTTGAATAATTCTTTAAATAAGTGTTAGATCATTTGATGGTGGTTGTAACTGCGTACATTAGGATAGATGGTTTCTAATTATAAAATTTCTCCATTGTGTATAATGTCCTCTCATAAGTTTCAAATATACTCTTTCTGAACCCTTTAGAATATTTTACATAGTGTGGGGCTTCTAGTGTTTCTTACTTTCCTGGTTCCTATCTGGAATCAAATTTCTTGAATATTGTTTTAACAAATATCCCTTTACATTTTTTGAAAGATTTGTGGGATTGGCAGACTCCTATTAAAAAATGAAGGGTTAGGAGAAACTGTGAAAGGTTATTCAGTAGATTCTCTTTATTTCAGAAAGGGCCTCTGTTAAACCAACCTATCAGATGAAAAACTGCTGTTTAGGAATTTCCAGAGAAAGCACTTCATCATTCCTGTAGGAAGACATCGCAGGGAAAAGCGGACAGTCTGCCATCGTAGCACAGGGTGGGCACGGTGGAGCACTTGCCTCCTGGAGGAGGTAGAAGGGGCTTCGTAAGCCCTAAGGTCAGCCACACACCTCTTTTCGGTTTGAACTGCTGTCTAAAAGTCTGAACTACTTTTAAATGTTATGTATGTAGTCGTAAAAATGATTAGAAAACTCCTGGTCCTCCTTATTGCTATTACTGTACCGTTAGCTGTGATGACAGAAACCAATTTCTAAAGTATTTTTCACCTTTATTACTGTTACTTGCCACAGTAGAGACAGTATAATATAGCAGAGTACTTGTGGTTTTGCTTTTGCCTCCCTGGGTAAGACAGGATGCCGCCCTTTCCTGTTTGCGATTCTGCTGGGCCGGCTCCTCAGCGGGTCAGAGGCATCACTTCTGTGACTCAGTCGCTTTAGGGCAAATCTCACCTGTACTTGCCACACGACTTGTAAGTTTCTTCTCTGTGTGCACCCTATCTATGAAATCAGAGAAACGACGGCTGCTTTACAAGATTATTGAAGCAATCAAATGAGAAGCTGTGAAAGGCTCATCAATTGGCAAGTGTTGCTACAAATATGCGTAGATGTTTATGAACTTTTATTCTGCAAAACAGAGTGATACTTAATTTAAGATTGCCCAGACTACCTTACTTACTATTAAACAGGACTGGCAATAGGGTCCACTCAGAGTTGTTGAAAGGATATTTGTGTTAACAGACAGTACCTGAACATAATTGCTAAATGATTATTGGAGAAGAAATCCTAGTTAGCCGCCATTATGGTTGTGATTATTAAATGACTCACGACGTCTTTCCACTTTAAAAAGAATAATTCTTTTTGGCAAAGAGTTTCTTAGGTTGACTTTGTGTCACCTGATAGTATATTTACCATTAATTTTGTAGGTAGGGAAAAAAATGTGTTGTTACAAACCAAGGTTAAAGACCAACGTTTATGTAAAACAACATCAATCTCATTAAAATGCTGAAGCATGCTTCCATAGTAATCATTAGCTATCACAGTACAACCTAAGCATGCTTTTTCCCTTCATACCCACTCCTCATATGGCTGGCTGCTTACTTTCTCTAAGCTTTTGTAGCCGTTAGGCAGTTACACAAGACAACACTACACTGAGTGAACAGTGCATGTAGGCTGCTTAGGTTTATGTAGTCCAACCTTTAAGGCCAAACAGAAAAACCCCAACTTGAAGAGGTCAGTGAAGACCATTTAAGCATTGCAGTCATCCAGTAGGTAGCCAGTGTGGACCTCAGGATCTACCATTCAAAACTAGTGAACAACCAAGATTCTGAGAGCGTAAGTAACTCCTGTGATCTGTACACTGGTGGAAAGAGCAGAGCCCTGCTCCCCTGCAGCCCCTGAAGTCCCGGTGGGGCTTCAGAAGTGCCAGTGAGCCTAAACCAGACTTTGTGAAACCTTCTTAGCATTGAATTCTTCCCGCGCAAGAGGACTTGTCATGGTGCTTTTGTGGTTCAACAGAGGGTCAGAATGGCACCAGAGGACTGGTCACTGAGTATTAGTGTTATTACTCGGGCAGGGTTACAATACAAAAGTGAAGGTGAGGTGAGAATTTCCTCAAGGAAGAAGAATCAGAATGTCTCTTTAACAATTTGTTCTCTTCCTACTGTAGCATTTTCGTTATTTGGTTACTAAGTTTACGAATATCTTTATCCCACTTGCATAGTATGATTCCTGTCACATGAAGCTTAAATAAGATTCCTTTTTGTCATTCAGGTGTGGTTGCTAAAAAAAATTAGAGTGGCACAAAAGCAGTTATGTTGTATTCTTTTTACAAATGTTTATTATTGCATAAAAGGTAGATAATGTGAGTTGGAGTACATTAGTAATGCCTGGATGGTACAGAGGTAACTTGGAACTCAGGTGTGGTGATTGCACTTCCGTAATCCCAAGACTCAGGAGGCTGAGGCAGAAGGCTCACCATGTATTCAAAGGCAGCCATGAAATGAGTTCAAGGCCAGACTGCAATATATTGTGAAACCCTGTCCCAAAATTAAAACAAAAAAGAAGAAGAAATTTATGGTGGTTTATTTTGCTAAGTCATTTTAGCAAATTGATGGAATGAAGTGAGGGTACAGGTAAGTCAGGAGATTATTCTACCCTTAGAAAGTTAAGTGCTCCGCCTACATTAATGTTGCTTTGAACACAGGAAATCTTGTGACCTCATCCTCAAAGCTCTGTGACATCCTTTGGCCAATCTCAAGGTGTGGAGAGAATTCTGTACAGAAGTATGTTAAAGCCATTTGTTAGGCTCGTGTTTCTTTGCCAAGTCTTATTATACATGGGAGCCGGCTATCTGCAGGGTCAGTGTTCGCTTCGGAGTGAGGAAACACGGGCAAGACTCAAGTGCTGCTGACCCAGCATGCCAGCATGGCGCGGGGCAGCTCAGCCCTCCAGTCTCTGCAGACAGCTTGTCCCGCATAGTCACTGTGCAAATGAAAATCTACTCCTGAAAAGAACTGTATCAGTTACTGCCTACCAGAGAGACAGATTTAATGCAAGATATATGAAATGACAAGATCAGCTTACAGTGGCCACCCACAGCGTCAGATGTGGAGGAGAGCAGAGGGGCTGTCTGAGTGCCGCAGATCCGGAGGCCCCAGAGGGAGGCCAGAGCCCACTGCAGGGCTCCACGCAAGTCCGTGTCAGGAGCTGAAGGCAGCCGGGAGATGACATCTAGGGTGGAGGTGAAAACTGGAGTTTCTTCAGAGAAACAGAAACAGGCTTTCTTCTTTGTTTTCCCTTTATACCATTCAGGGGATAGCTGCCCTTAGGGGGGTCTTCACTCTCCAGTAGACCTCCTTGACCACGCTCAGAATTGTGCTGTTTCAATTCATTTGGACATTTACTCATAAACACAGTGACCTCCCACAGCAACCTCTCAAACAGATATCATTCCCTAGGTGTCATGACAAGTGCCAGTAGTCCCCTCATTAGGAGGCTGAGGCAGGCAAGATATATTTAGAAATGGAATTTCTGTGTCATATGGCAGCTTTTGTATTTATGGTACAGGGGATTAAACCCAGGGCCTTCACACACAGATACACCCCCAGCCCTTTGTTTATTTTTATTTTAAGGTAGAGTCTCAGTCATTAAGTTTCCCAGCCTGGGATCAAACTTCCTGTCCTCCTACCTCAGCCTACCAGAGTGCTGAGAATACATGTGTCTATCACTCCCCAGGGCTCTTCACCACACTGCATAGAGACACACCATTTTACACTCCCACCAGGGGTATACCAAGCTTCCAATTGCTCCACATCACACTAACACTAGTTTTCTGTTTTGTTGGTAGCTATCCTAAAGAGTGGAGATCTCTTACTGTGGCTTTTGTTTTAATTTTCCTGATGACTGGTGATGTTGAGCC
>PVIC010009254.1:0-46054 GCA_004025085.1 Thryonomys swinderianus | reverse complement strand
GCGCCTTCGGTGTCACTGCCGCAGCTCACGTTATCCTGGAGCTTCTGAGCGACTGTCGCCCCTGCCTTTCCTGACGTGTGAGGGGCAACAGGGCTGAACCCAGCCGATGGGAGGATTTGCTGTCTTTTACTTTAGAGGTTACTGGAGAGCATGTGCTCTTAAGAGGAGCAACCATTTTCACTGAAGTATATTGAAAATATGACATTTAAACTAGATATTCCTCATTTAACAGCCTGCCTGTTTAATGACTGTTCAGATTTATGACCTTGTGTGCTGTTTGGACTTACAACCAGCCACTCAGACTTATGATTCACTCGTTGTTTTTTTTTTTTTTTGGTACATTTCTGTACATTTTGATGATAAAACTTCAAAGGCTTTTTTTTTTTATTTTTGAAATATGGTCTCGCTTTGTAGTTCAGGCTGACCCTGAGCTCACTGTATAGCCCAGGAAAGCCTGGAACTCAGCAATCCACCTGTCTCTGCCTCCCAAGTGCTGGGATGACAGGCGTGAGCCACCACGCCCGGCACTGTGGTATGTGGTATTGATGGCTGGTGGGCGTGAGTCACCATGCCTAGCATTGTATGTGGTTACCGGGATCGAACTCAGGACCTTGCACTTTCTAGGCAGGCGCCAGAACCACTGAGCTAAATCTCCAATCTGTGGAACTTGATTCTTAAAGGAAGAGTACCTGTACTTAAGAGGCAGAGGCAGGAGCATAGCAGGAGGTTTGAAGCCAGGCTTGAGCAGCACAGTTAGATACCATCTCAAAAAAAAAAATCCTATTTTTAGGGCCGGAGGGTTAGCTCAGTGGTTCTGGCGCCTGCCTCGCAAGCACAAGGTCCTGAGTTCGATCACCGGTAACCACATATAATGCTGGGCATGGAGACTCACGCCCACCAACAATCAACACCGCATACCACAGTGCCGGGCGTGGTGGCTCACGCCTGTAATCCCAGCACTCCGGAGGCAGAGACAGGAGGATTGCTGAGTTCGCGGCGGCTTGCCTGGGCACCATAGTGAGCTCAGAGCCAGCCTGAACCACAAAGCGAGACCCTATCTCAAAAAAAAAAAAAAATCCTATTTTTAAAAAGTCATTGAATTCACATGTTTGTCGGGATAATACTGCTACTAGAAATGGAATTTTTGCAATTCACATGGTTTATTAGATTTTAAATTGATAAAACTTGCAAAATCAAAACAGTAATGACTGTGTATTGTCACATCAGAAATTTCAGACATTTTAATCTGGTTTACTCTTGGGAAGCCGATGTTCGGACATTGCAAACAGACTAACATGCCATAATTCTGTCTTAAATTGAAGTTTAGGTTTAATCTGTGTTGGTTTATTTATTTATTTTTTTTTGAGACAGGGTCTGGCTTTGTAGTTCAGGCTGGCCCTGAGCTCACTATGTAGCCCAGGCAAGCCTCGAACTCACAGCAATCCTCCTGCGTCTGCTTCCCAAGTATTGCGATTATAGGCCTGAGCTGCCACGCCCGGCACAGTGGTGTGTAGTGCTGAGTGCTGGTGGGCATAAGTCACCACACCCGGCACTGTGGTATGTGGTTATCAGGGATTGAACTCTGGACGTTGCACTTGCAAAGGTAGTCACTGGAACCACTGAGCTAAATCCCTGGCCCTAATCTGTACTGATTTTTAAAGGCTCGGAAGTAAGAGTTGACAATTGTAGTTATAATTTCAAACTGTTTTTCTGTTTTGTTTGTTGTTTGTGTGAGACAGGGCCTCACTAATTTGCTAAATTATCTGAGGGCTTGAATTTGGGATCCTTCTGCCTCAGCCTCCCAGAGTGCTCCTATTATAGCCACGCAGCACACTACCCTCAGCTCTCAGTTTTCATTGGGGTAAAGACTTAATTATTAACTGTGTTTTTAACTTCTTTGAAGATGATTGTTCTCTTTATAATTTCCCTACTGAGCAAGAGGTTCATAATCTGGTGGAGATAATAGAATTCTCTGCTGAGCAGGAAATTAACAATAAATATGTCAGTAAGTCTGTATTAGGGACCTATAATTGGAATGGATGCTATGGGAAAAGAGAAAGGAAAACAAAGAGCTGTTCCTGCCCCAGGGAAAACTACAATCTAGTTAAAATGCAGTAAATATTGCTGTGGTTTTGTAAATGCAGATTTAATTTTATTCAAACCATATTCCTTATGCCTTTACTATGTATAAAACACTTTAATGTCACATGCAACTATGTTTATTTGTTCTGTTCGCAGTATAAAAACTAAAAAATATTTAATTGAATTGATATCTAAGCGGAGTGTTAATGTCCATTTTATTTTTCTCAACCAAAAATGTTTCAAACTTATACATGAGACATCCAGTGTAAAATTTGAAACAGTCCTGGGGATGTTAAAGAAATCATGCTGTGAACATTTATTAGTGACACTTCGTGAGTATTAAGGGAAAGAGGAAGGAAGAGTATGAATATAACCACTGTTCAGTTACATCCTTCTTTCTCTCTCCCCCTCTCCCTCCCCACACTCCTCTAGTTTCTTTGGAGACAGGGTCTCCCTTTGTAGCTCAGGCTGGCCCTGAACTCACAATGTAGCTCAGGCTGGCCTCAGATTTGTGGCAATCCTCTTGCCTCTGCCTCCTGAGTGCTGGGATGCCCAGCTAATTATACCCTTTCTTTATGTAGCAAATTTAAGGTGTATGAAATTGTGTGAGAGAAAATGAATGTAAGCTCATTTTAACTTTTGGACTGTTGAAGTACATTTACAATTATTTGAGACTACTTAATGCATTAATATTGTTTTGAATATTAATAGTAATAATAAATAGTAATCAATAGATGTTGATCAATAGACAACATCTAAAACAGATGTTAAAGTATTTTTTAATAAATATGATTCACCCTTTAGACATTTATATTCTTGACAATTTTTCATTAGTGAAAATTAGGTGTACTCTGATTTGGGCCTTGATAAGTTTCTCAGAGCTATATTTGTCATAAATATGTTATCTTTATACAAATTTTCTTTTAATGGAATGATACTAAATTTTCTACTGGATTTATGTACCATAAAAGAGGAAAATACAGGTTATAGAAACAAAAAGGAAAGACTTAAAAGATAATCAGAACTAAAGGCCAATGTAGTAGTATTTTAGCTTTAAACTGTTAGTCCTTTCAGTTATTAAAGAAAAAGATCATAAAAAATAATAAAGTAAATTTTAAAAAGATCATAAGCTAGTCTGCTAAATTCTATTCCTATCATCCTTTATTGTTGATATTGCTTTTATTAAGATCTAGTTTTATAGAAACTGATGTGAATGGATTGTCTTGTTTTCATTGACTTTTAGTATTTTGACTTTATACTTTTCCCTTATCTCTTACATAAAGTTAAAACATTACCATATAGATCGTGTTCAAATGATGTATCAAGTTGACTGATTAAAAATAATTGTTTAGTCACAATTTTCTTTTTTCTCAGGAGCCCAACAGAGATTTAAATCTCTGGAAACGTTAATGTGTGTGGGACGGTTATGATAGTCCAGCTGCCTTTGTGTATGTTTCATTTAAATGTAAATTTATCTTATAGACTCTAAAGATGCACTTAGAAGGTAGAGAATTTTAATGTGAATAGTCTTTTTTTTTTCATTTTTCCAGGATACTGAGATCTTTGATTTACAAAAAAGAAAAAGTCTTCAACTCTCTTAAAGGTTCCTAGTGGATTATCCATTAGCAGTTTTTGAAGATCATATAATTTGACCAAAAGAAGATTATTAGCTTATAAAAATATGTATCACAAGTCATTGTCCAGTATAATGCTGAGTATAACTTGATAATGCTATATAAGGGAGGACAGAAATCATACTGTAGAAATACATTAAAATAATTAGATCTGAGATGTTAAAAAAACTACCAGAGAAGGTAGCAAAAATACACTAGACATTCTTATGGCACATACATATATCTATAGATTATGTATATATTTAGGCTATATTTTTAGCCATTGGTTAAAATATAGTCTGACACTGTAATTATAAATTAATTTCTAGTAACAATTTTTGAGGGCAACTTTTTGAGGAAGCTTCCATTTGTCACCTGTCTGTTTAAAGCAGAAGGTTGAAATTCCAAGCTCTGTCATTTTGTTTTATTTTGCGGTCTTTGCTGGCATTGTGTGTGCAGCCGCGAATGTTCTCTTCAAGAAGGTTAGTTACCTTCTGTTGCCTCTAACAACTTTTTTCTTTTTTTGTACTGGGGATTGAACCCAGGGCCTTTGCACTGAGCTACATTAAAATTCTCTACCTTCTAAACTCATCTTTAGAGTCTTTAAGATGAATTTACATTTAAATGAAACACACACAAAGGCAGCTGCACTATCATAACCATCCCACACATATCAACGTCTTATTTTAAGTCAGTCTTGCTCAATTGCCAAATTGCCTAGGCTGAGCTCTTCTTAGCAGTGTTCTTATTTCCATACTTCCCTACTATAAAACAGATCATATTTGAGAGTTACTGCTAATTGCATACTTTAAAGTAATTTTTATCTTTAATCATTGCGTTACCAGCCTGTGATTATCTTGTGCTAAAAAAAATAAACAAATAGAACCAAAAACCTCTTTTATCTGCCCTAACCTTTTTATATGTAAATTTTAGAAAAATACACTGTCACAGGCCACTAAAATGTACTCCTGAATCGACATTGCCAAAGTAATTATGAAAAGGATTATAAAGTTTACTAAAGGGATTGGTGTTTGTTGATTGATAAAACTTACTTAAGCCACATAAGAGTAAATATTTCTTAATCCCCACAGTGTCAAGGATTCCCTTTAAAGAAATGTTGTTTATTCTTAATATTTTTAATAATTAGGAAAAGTGAAGGAGTATCTTCTGAACATTTTTGAGAGGTTTCTAATCTTTATGTATGTCTCAGTAATTTAAAAGTTTCTATTGCGTGCTTGTGGATTATCACTCAAATCGTTGAGACTTAGTTGTCCATGTTTTGCTTTAATGAACAGTTGCCGTTTAGAATTTATAACTGAGTTTTACAGTAACGAGAGGTATGAAATGTGGCAATAGCAATATTCTAATTTATAAATTTTATGGCATGAGAACACAGAAATTGGTAATCAAAATCAGTGATTTTTCCTTCTGTTTTTTTGTGTAATTCCAGTGGAAGATGTGGAGGCATTTTCTTTGAGAAGAGGAATATTAGTACCATTCTTAGGAGTAACTCTTCCCCCAAACACAAATCTGTTTTTGTTCCTTCACCAGCTTCTCTCTGTTCCTCTGAATTCCTGAGACTTGAAGAAAGTGAACGGTAAAAATCAGTCTTTCTCTATTTGAACATCAGACCTTGAGAAGGACTTGGGTGGTGGAGTTTCTGGCAATCCAGGTAAAGTATGTGAATACTTTGTAAAAATACTTTGTTGTGTTTACACCTTTACTTGAAATGGTTATTTTTTAGACAACACAGTGTTCTAATTTATTATTTGGATCAAAGCCTTTTTAGTCTAAGACATATTTTGTAACAAAATTTATGTTTTACAATACCATTAGGAAATCAGCATTGCTATTTATTACAGTTGGTTTTCTGGCAGCTTTTCATTAGTAATTTGGAAAGTGTTTCTGGATTACAAACCAGGAAACCCTTTGGAAGGAGACATTAACCTGCAGAAAACAACTGGGATAAGTTTATTTCTATTTTGTGTCAGGGCTTGAGAAAAGCAACAGATAAGAACAAATTAGCATGAATATTTTAAGTCATTCCAGCTGGTAAAACTTCACACTATGCCTCAGAAACAGACAGTGGGCTTTTAGAGGTATTTTTCTTTCAATACCTGCTGCAATGCAACTTCCTGCCTTAACCTTTTATAAGGACATTTAACAAATTCTTTGGTGTTGAAGAGGAGGCTGTAGGTAATTTTTAAAAGTTCATGCTTCCCACTCAGGGTAATTACCTGGTAACCAAAAATGCTATCTGAATCTATTTTTGGAGTGCCAGGGTGAGTGGGGGTTGGGGAGAATGAAACTTGAATCAGTGACCATCTGGCCCAGCTTTGGCGATTTCCTGTGCAGTGCCCTTTGTTTCAGCCGGACAATGGATTGTTCCTCCCGCAGATAAGAACTCTGTGGATGACTTTGTGCTGAATCAGCAGGTTTGGTTTGAGACTGAGAGCATCCACTCATGTTTAGGGGTTTTCTGTTCTCCATCAATTAACAAAAATAATTCAAGGTTCTTTTTTTAAATGAAGTAGAGGTATTACAGATGTATTGAATAAAATAATTGGGAATGTAACTTTCTAATTCATTGTTCTTAATCATTGATGTTTTTCTTGTCTTTAGTTTCTAAAATTAAAATGTTCCTTATGAGTTTTGATGAATCTATATCTTCTTTTAGAGCTTTCCATTTGAACCTTTAATGTTTTAAATTTACTGTTGTCTGAAATCTAAGTAAGGCTTTTATGATTGGCTATGTAAGTAGTAAGTTTTCTGTGACATATGTTGCCATGTATCTGCAAATTATATATTAGGAAGTTAGATCTGATTTTCTTAACTTACATGTTACCCAATGACCTTGACTTTTTTTAAAAAAAGAATGGTCATTGGCTAGAAGTAAGGCAACTTGATCAACTAAGTTTCCAAATAAGTCAGCCATCAGTTTCTGTCAGTCTGTAAAAGCCGTAGGGATCGGAGTGTGGTTAAATACCAGTCTTTAGAGGACAAGAGCAAACTTCAATGCTGCCATTTCACTTGTGGCCAAGAAATGCAGACATTTGTATTTCTGAAGTCATTCTCCAATGACTTCAATGACTTCAATGTATTTCTGAAGTCATTCTCCAATGACTTCAATGACTTCAATGTATTTCTGAAGTCATTCTCCAATGACTGTTGTTCAAACAGAACTTTTAGTAAACTCTTATCTCCATATAGCTCAATTGACACAATACTTTAATACAGAAATTTCTGCAGACAACCTTTTCTAAAACCACTTCTGAGCTTAAAGTCAAGCATCTGGTTAGAACTGACTGCTTTGGGAGACAACCCACTTCACAGTCTCTCTTCTGTCTCTTTAGACGGAACTATCTTTCTCTTGAGAAGAATCCTGACTGCTTTGGGATCTCATCTCTGATTCTTTTGTGAGCAGCCTGATCATAAGAGAAAACTTAATATCAGTTTTTCAGGGATCTAGTCACATAGCAGATGAGACCAAACAACATAGTTCTATGTCATTTGCTGTGACTCATTTCGAGTCACATTCAGCAAAAGTGAAAGACAACAAATGAGACAAAACCCGAACTTGGATCCATTTGGGGCATTATTCATTTATATGTTCTTGTTCCTCTTCTTTTTTAGATCTCTGTAGTCGACCACTTGCTCTACTTGGTATGAATCAGGCCTCAGGATTGCTTGTTTGGTTTAAATGTGTTTGTGGTTTGGATGCACGGGTATGAAAGATGTTATGAATGTTAATTGGAATAGACTATTCCAATTTAGAGAACTGGCTAGTGAGATAGTAAAATAAGGCAGAATTAGCAGTTACAGCAGCACCAGTGCAAGTTCTACTTATTTCCCCCTCTGGTTTAATCAGACACTAGTTCAGGGAACTAGCTGGAAGTGGAGGGGAAGGTCTCGTCCCCTCCCCCTCCCCCTCCCCCCCTCCCCAGCATTCTTTACCCCCACCCCAACTCTGACTCTCCTTCAAATCTCACTGAGGAATTATGGTCTCCACAGAGGCTTGGTTGCAGATGCCTGAAAAGTTTACACTGCAGAGAGTTGTTTTGTTTGGCATAGCTAATCAGGAGCCAGGCTGGAATTGCTCATAGCTGTCATTCAGGTTTTGTTTCAAAGTCCAAGGACCTGCTGGGAAAAACAAAAAGCTAATGAAAGCTGACTGTATTTAGGCCTCAAATCTGTGGAATCTGAAATGATGTCCTGACAGTGTATTCTTATTCTTCCACATTCTTGCTGTTACTAAGGTAACAGATTTTTAGAGGCTTTTCATCTTCATTGTCAAGTATTTGCTACACTTATTGTTGTTTTTCAGATTAGAGCAATTCAGATTACCTCCTTTTGAGATGAAGGAAAGAGAGAAAATAATGGAAATAAAATGTCTGAATCAACCCTGAATGCTAGTAAGATCAGATTTTTAATGCCTTAAAATCCTTACATTAATCATGCATATTAAAATTTAGGACAAGGTCAGTTTCCCCAAGATTGGAATTGCTGTATGAAATTTCCACTCCTGTAATATGAGTACTCACTATTTTAAAAATCTTTCTTTTTGAATGAAAAATTAAATTATATGAAAAAGTGCTATGTGTGAATCCTTTATCTGAAAAGAATAAAGCCAAGTAGCATGAGGAAATATGCTATGATGAACATATTTACTGGAAATTCTTGGTCTTGATGTTCACTTTCACAGGATGTATTGCTTTGGTGTATTAACATTTGTCTATATGAAAATGTTTTTGCAGTCCATTTTGGCTACATTATTACATGTGGCTTGATAATAAAAGATAATTTTTTCCAGATAAGATAATCTTTGGATTGGCGTTAGATCTGAAAATTCCAGGGATGTGCTGCAGTAACATAACATTTATGAATCCTCTTGTCAAGAAGTTGACTCATTGGAAGATAATTTTTTCACAGACTTATCACACATCTTCGTCAAGTACTCTTTCCCCTATGGCAGTGGCTAGAATGTTGAAGTGACCTAGTTTTGGTAGTGAGTAGATCATTTCACTAATTTGGTCCCAGCACAATAAAAGCCTACATTCTTGGAGATAAGATCTGGTTTAATTTTCTTCTAAGAAATAAGTAAGAGTGAGCAGGTGGCTAAATGAAAAAGAACCCATAAAGTCTGGATGAGAAGTGGCTAGAGCATCTCAAGAGGCCCTTGTTTTAATTTCTGTGTCTTTGTTTATTCTAGCTCCCAGCCTGGGATTTTGTCTTCTCTCCTCCCTACCTAGAATTCTGTGCTTCTCAAAATCCAGCTCAGGCCCTTCTTTATTCACTAAATCCTCTTCAAGTAGTTCTGGTGTCCAAATATTAAGAGAGGTTGTGTCCTGAGCTGGTCACAGTACCTAAAGGATTGTGTTAAAATACAGTTTAGTTCTTCTTCTTTTTTTTTTTTTTTAAAGGAGAATGATTAGGATGGGAAGATATGAAGCCAAATAAAGAAACTAGATCATTTAAAATGGGCAGATTTAATAAAAAAAGATTTTGAAAGAAACAGGAGAGCTGTTTTAAAGAGCTGACATGCATGTGCTGCTGGAACTAGATTGACTCTAATTACCTTTAAAGCCACGGATTTTGTGGTGAGGCTAGGGCTGCAGGGGGTTAGAGAGGAGGAGACTTGTAGACAAGCTGAGCACCTCCTGTGGCTACCAATGAAGAGTTCCACTTCTAACTGCTTTAGCTATTGGATTTGTGTCTGATATTTTTTTCAAATTCACATTGCATTGGTTAAAAATTTAAAGGTTTTGAAAATCACTCCTGCATGGAATAATAAGTAAGTTTTGGTTCACATCAGAACAAAATGTTCTAGTAATAAAAGAGACTTTGAAAAATTAAATGCACTGCTTTGTGAGATATGAGATCCACATTCAGCCAGAAGGTTAATAGTTCTGACAAGGATGTTGGATGATTTCTGTTTAGGGAAAAGATTGGGTTGGATGCCCTTTTTATTTGTATAGTTCTAAGATTGTGTGGTTGATTTCTTACTGTCTGGGTCAGATGACTTGGTGCTGGTGGTTTTGTGGTAAACTCTCCCTCCCAATTCAATCATGAGGTTTTAGAGAGGGGGACAGTGTCTTTACTGCCTTTGGATTCTTCAGATCTCAGGACAGATGTGGGAGCCTAGGAAAGACCTGTTGGTGCAAGAAACACTTGCTTGACCGCCTTGTCACTTCATGATAAGGGAAGTATCTGCACGAACTACTTTCTGCTGTTGCTTTCTGCCCTTTAGGAATAGTAAAAATGACAAAGGAGACAAGATAACCACCTCCTTTTTGCCAGGAGGCCAGAGCACCGTAGGGTCTGGGAAACTGGACTTGGCTCCCTGAGCCTAGCAGATAAAAACTTGAATGTGGAAAGCGTGACTTTCCACACAAAGCAAGGAACTGAAGTAAACTAGAAAGGTGAAGTCAGGCAATTTCCTAGTCTTCTGAGTGGAGGTATGGGAATATTTTATAAAAGAGTCACATTAGCAACCTGGACTTCAGAGGGTTTCTTGGTCATGATTCAGTTGGTTTTGATTTTGTTGAAAACTGGAACTAAAGGTATGAATTACAGGAACGTTTTCCAGACACAAGATCTGAATCTAGTAATTGTGGTAGAATTGATAGGGGCGGCCAGGTGCTGGATGAGCACAGTGTAATCTGAGGCAACCCTTTCACTCCTGGGAGGCCTTTCATATCTTCTCCCTTTGTCCTGGGTAGAAAAGGGCGAAGTGTTTCCCCCACTTCCTGGCACATGGCCTTGTGCACATACCAAGGAGGAGCTTATGGGATTTAGCTGAATTTTATTCACAGGCCTTGAAAGCCAGTTGCAATTTGCAGTGTCCTTTCTCTGGTGATCATACTCATTATTTCTTTGGTGTCCTCTGTGCTTCTCCAGAGTCAGGTGAGTTTAGGGACAGGGTACTGAAAGGAAGTTACACAAGAACTGGGTGGAAATGTAGGAGGGTGGAGGCAATAAGTCAGTGGGGAGTAAGAAGTTTGGCTGAGACCCTGCCCTGGTGTAGGAGAATGAGGCTATGAGGCTCATGAGGTTCAGCTACATGTAGTGAGTAACAAGGCTTGCTGACGGTATCTGAATAGGAATGTAACTGTTGTGTTTTAGAAAGTGACTCTAAGCTTTTACATACATATGGGCTCAGTGCAACATGGACCTGAATATTAGCATTGGGGATGAAAACAGAGACTCAGAAATGAAAGGAAAAGAGGTAGACGCTTCCTGAAGGAATTTTAGAGATGAGAGAGGACTAAGAGCGTCATGGCCTGGGAAGAACTTAAAATAGGAAGACAAATTGGTGTTTTGGGGAATGGGGTGATGCTTTTGTTTTTAGCGTGAAGTTGAGAAAGTTTTGGGGAATAGGGTGATGCGTTTGATTTCAGCGTGAGATTGAGAAAGTGAGCAACCTGAGGTAAAAAAAAGCATGTCATTGAAAGAATGGGCCGGTTGTTCTTGAAAGAAATTAGAACTGTGGATGGTCACATCCCCAGGCTGCGCCCTCGGGACCAGCGTGTTCCCATCCACAGCATCCTCCCTGCCGAACAGAGAAGGTGAACCGTTTTCTGTTAGACGGGCTCACATCCAATCCAGTTTCAGGGAGGAAAGAATTGTTCCCTTGTGGCAAGATAATGTCCAATACGAGGAGATGGAAAAACAAATCTGCTGTTATTATCTGACTCAGTCATTACATTTCATAGGATGTGTGTTTTGTGCTATTGTGATGGGCATTTGTTTAACTTCTTGCACACCATTTCAACTTTTTAGTTCTGAAAAAGACTTTTAGGATGGTGTTCAAGTAAATTGCCCTCCGATATAATATTATCTTTGCTGTTATTAAGTGTGGTGCTGCATTTGTGGCATTTGTATCAGTGTCATGTTGTACATGGCTCTTATTTAGCAGAGTTTGTTTTGGTAGGCAAAATATTATTCACTAAGGACACTGTAGTGTTCAGTATTAAATTTGTTTTATTGAATGATTGACCTGTATAATCATGGAGACCACTATTTACAGGCAAGGAAGAAGACGTGTATTTCTTGATCTGTCTCTCCTTAGACAGTCTTGACGCCATCTTCCTTCTTTGCAGGACCCTCTTTGATGCAGTTTGCAAGCTCTGTTTCAGATCTGTGAGCCTCAGGCTGGCTGCCTGGGGCTATTCCTCGGTTTTGTCTGACCTCATCTTGTGGACACGCTCTTTGAGCATTTGTTTTTGAACATGTTCCCTGTAACACATGTATAATACATGCTGTGGTTGGGCTTTTTAGGATCACAGTACCTTTAGTAGCCAGTAGAGAATGTCTGTCCTCCTCATGCCAGTTATCTCTTCAGGCACCCGAGCCTCGGCAGTGTACTTTTGCCTACTTACGCCTACGTGCTGTTGAAACGGGAAATGGACAGTCACAGGCTTGTAGATGATCAGCCGGTCTGAGATTATCTTGTGGATCTCTTGCAAGGAATTGGTTTAGGCAGTTTCTTTAAGATCTAACTGGACCTTCTTGTTATTGCAGGGCAGGACCCAGGAATTTAGCATTTTCTGAAGCTTCGTTGTCTCCATGGCTGGGCCCTCCGTGCCTATAGGAAAGCTGTGTTAGCTTTCACAGCTTTCCTATGGGTGTAATAGTCTTCCACCTCTCTAATATGCTAAATTGGAGATTATATGATACTATAAGGTGACAAATGAGTTTTATTTTTTAATTGTCCTGAAGAACTGGTGTATAACCCTTCTCTATGGATGGGAGACCATTGGGTGTTCCCCTTTTTATCAGAATATATTATTTGTACATATTTGTGGAGTACATTATGGTGACCCAATGCATATTGGTTGTCCCTTTTTGCCCTTGTTTGGTAGGAAGGGTAGAGCTGAACCATATATTTATAGGTCATTACAGTATATGTGATTTTTTTCTATTCCCTGGACCTGAACTCTTTCACCATTCTCTTCACATAGTGTATAGGTCTGATTGGAAGTCCGTGTACATCTTCTTGAGGAAGAGAAAAGGCTCATATAAATTCAATTTATCGGGGGCCGGAGATTTAGTTCAGTGGTTCCGGCACCTGCCTCGCAAGTGCAAGGTCCTGAGTTCGATCCTGGTAACCACATACACTGCTGGGCGTGGTGACTCACGCCTGTCATCCCAGCACTCAGGAGGCAGAGACAGGAGGATTGCTGAGTTCGCGGCGGCTTGCCTGGGCTACATAGTGAGCTGAGGGCCAGCCTGAACTACAAAGCGAGACCCTGTCTCAAAAAAAAAAATTTTTTTTTTCAATTTATCATAGTATTAAATCATTCCCAAACACTCAAAACTGTGCCCCTCTGGCACAAAAAAATTAGTTCCAACATCATCCTAGATACTCTAAAAACACTTTTAGAATAAGTAGAGTTCATCAGGATTGAACAAAGTTAGTGAGACTGTTTGCTGTGTGACCTTGAAAGAAGAGGCAGTCACATTCGACTCTGGGAAATGAGTAGGATTTGAACACAGAGACAGGCTGATAGGTTGTTCTAGGGAAGGGCGTCATGTGAGTAGAGATGGAGAGGCAGAAAAACCATATGCTTGTAAGGTGAACAGCACATTTTGGAGGAGGTGAACAGGTGGTGGCAGAGAAGCCTAACCCTTTACCTCTGTGAGGATGGTCATCTGTGGTTATTACTTGGCTCTTGTCTCCTTGTTATCTTGTCTGACTGAGGCCCCAGAGTCCACAAGCCCAGGGCAAAAGTGTCCACAGGACAGGGCAGGGCAGGGCAGGGCATGCACCCCACTCACAAGCGTCCTCTCTTATTCCGCCCTTGACTCTTACTCCTTGACTCTAATTCTTTAAGACAACTTGGCTATGATGTTATTTTAACTCTGCTTAAAACCCAAGCAGCCCCAAGTTGTCGAACAACCTTAGTTATTCTTTAGTTGACTCCCTAGGAGGGCCTAAAGGTAAAGCACACTTAGCGCAGACCCTCTCATAGACAAGGGATTATTCCCTGCTTGAAGCTGCATGCTGAAGTTTCCAGATAATAAAAATAAAAGCTTAGTAAGCATTATGTGCCTAATATTGTGCCATTTTATCCTTTTTACCACCCTCAGAAATGTATGATATGTTTACCTCTGAAGGTCTCCTTTATCAGGGAAGGAAAATATTTTCCAGAAGTCTGTGCAGCAGATTTCCCAGCTGAAACTAAGCTGCATGGTCATTCCTCCCTACAGGAAGCCTAGGAAGATGGGGAACAGTTTTCATGATGAGTTCAGAGCAATCAAAATTCTTCACTCGAAGCAGTATGCACTGGTACCCTAAACAGGGGTCCTATTTGTAAAAATAAGAGGACATGGGTACTTAAAAAGGACTATGAGCCACATGTGGTAGAGCATGCCTTTTATTCTAGCATTTGGGAGGCTGAGGCAGGAAGATTGTGAGTTCGAGGCTAGTCTGGTCTGCATAGTGAGTTCAAGGCTAGATTGCACTATGTAGTGAGACCTTATCTTTAAAAAGGGTGTGTGAGGGGGTGTTTTAAACATTTTCCTCATCATGGGACAACACCTGAAGGGGGAGAAGTTTATTTTAGCTCATAGCGTATGGAGGTTTCAGTCCACAGTCCACTGGCTCCAAGGCAGGACAATATGGCAAAGGCCATAAGCCCAAGAAAAGGTCCGTACATTGTGGTGTCCGGGAAGCGGAAAGTCAAGAGGGGGTCTGGGAAGGGAGAGAGGCCCTTCTGGTTCACATCCACAGTGGCCTGCCTCTTCCATGCAGAGCCACATCTGTTAGAAATCAGCTACACTACCCCGCTGTAAGCCAGTCACCTTTCAAAAGCCCCATCTTGAAGCGGATGAGGCTTGGGGGGATCTGGATATAAACCTAACAGGAAGTAAGAGTATCTCATCATCATGTTCTTTAAAATCCTGATCGATTACCTATACCTTCCCAGTGGGCTGATTTGTTAGAATAAACTAACCAGTACAACACACGTCTTCAAAACTCTACTGATGTAGTAAGTGCATGCTCATGTTTCTCTGCCATGAGTACGCTCTTTGGAGTCACTCTGGAGACCAGGCCACTGTCATCTTGTTCTGCTGCCACGTTCCAATTCTGGACTGCAAGATTGCTGTGGAAGAAAGAGAGAATTTAAGGAAGGCACACCCTTCTTGATTGTCTGGCCCACCACGGGAGTCCCATGCCATCAGGAGAACGAGGGAACGCTTGCCAGGTCTCCGGAGAGAGGAAGTAGCTTGGGCAGCATCTAGGCACACCCTGTCTACTGCAGTGAAGTGAGACCTCATTGAGACTGGAAAGTGACATTCACAAGAAGGTATAAATAAATAAATTGGAATTTTCTGTCGTTTGGTATAGCTTAAAGCTATTTTATCCTTTATAGGATAGTTGAACTATGATAGGAAAGTCCCAAGCACTCATTTCTAAAAGCCTTCCCAGACCTCTCTAGACAATAAGCAGCGACCCTGTTTACCACCTTTGTGTGCTGCTGTTCCTTAGCTGCAGTGCCTGGCAGCTATCTCACTTGCTCAAAAGAAAACAAATGAGAGAGAGAGGAAAAAGAATTAAGATGTATTATATAATGTACTAACTCAACATTGTAAGCATGTACTGAAAACATGTACAAATTAAAAAAAACAATCGCTAGGGCTTAATGCAAAGAAGATAACCAGTAAAGATGTAACTGAGTTCATGATTGAAGGCAAAAATATACCAGTGAATGTATTGAAATAGAAAAAGTTTAATTCAGATTAAAAAGAGGAAAAGCTCTTACAAAACTTTTGAATTTACAAAAACTTTTGACTTGAAGGACTTTCATTAAATGTTTTCTCCTGCATCATAAATGATAATTTGAACTAGCACACAAATAACTCATGTAGTAATATTCAGTAGCATCTAGTTGAATTCAAGTGATGTAAGAACTTGAAGTTTTTGTAAATATATTAAATATGTAGTTTGAGTGGCCTTAAATTTCACATCTGTGGAGAATGAGTAAGATTTTTATTGTGTTAGTACTATCTGTCAAGATTACTGTTTTTATGTTTTATTCATTCAGTCGACATTCAGAGAGTTCCCGCTTAGAGGGCGCTAATAAACACACTAGTCTGTGATCGTATAACTAGATGATTTTGTAATTGGAAGGAAGGCTGGAAAGGGAGAGAGTCATTGGGAGTGCCTCCTTTGTCCTAGAGAGGGGGTTAAGGCTTTAGGGGGTACTGCCTGTGCTGAGAGGGGGGAAGAGCGTTGGAGGGAGCCCTGTGGGAAGTCTGAGGGGCGAGGAGATGCTCCACGGGAAGAGCTGAGAAAGAAGCCTGGGGCCATCAGGGTTTAGGGGCCAGGGAGGGCCAAGAAGCAGGCAGAGGGAGGCCACGGTCTCCAGGGCCAGGCTAAGGGTCTGAATTTCTGCAGTAGCTCGTGTGATTTAAAAGAGAGAAGAATTTACTGTTTAGACGGCAGCATATGATAAACCTTCTATTCTTAGCCATTTAGCCATCATAAAAGATTTTAGAATAAAATATTAAAATACTTCATAATATATTTCCCCTTCCTCTTTCCGCTTGTATCCATGAACCTAGATAGCAGTGCTGAGTTATCATGTTGTATACAGTTGAGCACTGTGATTACAAAACAGCATCCTCAAAAAAAACAAACAAAACAGCATCCTCACCATCTTTCTGTGTGCCGCATGACTACTGTGACAGGCATAGGGTACATCCATCCTATATTAATAATTTATGTCTTTATGTTTGAGCATTCAAGCTGTTAAAAAATGCCTACCATTAAAAAGAATGTTGCAGGGCTGGGGATGTATCTCAGGGGCGGCCCACCTGCCCGGCAAGCGCAAGAGCCTGAGTTTGATCCCCAGGACTGAAAAAGAAATTTGATGTAATATATAATCTTATACACCTAACCTTTTCTTCTTTTTCAAATGTCTTGATTATCTACTTAGGATAAATTTCTAGGAAGCCTCTATGTTCTTGAACTGAAATAGCTATGGAGGAAAATAAAGGGACTTCTATAAAATTCCTGTTTCGTACACCTCACAGAGCTCTGTGTGAAGCCTGTCAACTGCTCTGAGCTTTTATGTTGGCAACAAGGTGGCTTATCATACTTTACTGAATGTATTTTCATCAGGTATTCTGATTTGAGGAAGTGAAGACAAACATTCCAGGGAAAAACCCTAAACATTGAATTGTTTTGCTGAAAGGCAGCAGTACTTCCCTATATTTTTACTCTACTTAAAATTCCCAAGTAAAGGAGCGCCTCTTTGAGGCTGGAGTATAGTACCACTGTAAGTTAGGTCGGATCCTAGTCCTTGTTCACCCTAAATAATTGTTTCTCTTGGGATATCTTATCATCAGTTTGCAGGTATGCTTTATTAGATACATGCAAAGAAGTCATATTTTAAACCAAAAACCTAAGAGAAAATTTTAAGTAGCAATAATGGGTCACTTGTTCAAGCGATTAGGCTTTTTGGAGCAGGTACTAGAAAGTCTCAGCATCTAGAAAGTATACTCACCTCCCCCTCCCCTCTTTTGTACTGGAGATTGAACTCGGGGTCTCATACTTGCCAGGCAGTGCCTCCCCTTTTAAACAAGACATGGGTGTTAGGGTCCTAGGGGTTGCTCTTCTGAAAGGGCCAGGCTCTCCAAGTCTGTATCAGCCTCCACAGGGGAGGGCACGAGTGAGGTGGGGGGCAAGTCAGCGTGGGTGTTAGAGCCAGCTCCCTCCCTAGCAAACACTGTCCTTCCTCTGCCCCCTCTGCCCCCTCTGCAGCCAGGAAGCCCACTGTAGGGCCAGGAGGTGCTGTGTGTCTCTCCCTCACCCCCACCGGATCCGGGCAATGCTTGTCCCCTTCACACACCCCTGCTGCACTCCCAGTTTATTCAAAAGCTTGGTTTTTGTGTTTGTTCTTTTTCCGAAATGCTCTAGCTTTATTGAGAGACAGTTCATATTCCCGAATATTACGTGTTATTAAGTTTCAGAGTTGTATCATCATCGCCACAATTTTAGTGTCACCCAAGTCCTACATCATTATGTATAGTACTACATATTGTTTATCCGTTCATTAGTCAATAGACAGTTGAGTTGTTTCTATTTTTTGGTAAATAAAATAATTCTGCAAGTGTGTATGTACACATTTTTCCATTGTTGTATATTTTCATTTTTCTTGGATCTATGCCTTCAGTGGATTCTTTGAGCCACACTGCAGCTCTATATTTAACATGTTAAGGAAACGTATAGCTATTTCCAAAGTAGTTGTACTATCTTACATTCCCATCACTAAGGCATGCATTTCTCTGTATCCTCAGTAACACTTGCTGTTGTCTTTTACTTTGGCCATCCCAGTGGATGCAAAGTAATATCTCATTGCATTTTCCCAATGGCCAATAATAGTTTGTTTTTTTTTTTTGAGACAGAGTCTGGCTTTGTAGTTCAGGCTGGCCCTGAGCTCACTATGTAGCCCAAGCAAGCCTCGAACTCAGCAGTCCTCCTGCCTCTACTTCCCAAGTGCTGGGATTACAGGCATGAACCACCATGCCCAGCATTGTGGGGTGTGGTACTGATTGCTGGTGGGCATGAGTCACCACATCCAATATCATGTCATTGTATGTGGTTACCAGGTTCGAACCTGGGACTTTGTGCTTGCTAGGTAGGTGGCGGAACCACTGAGCTAAATCTCTGGCCCTTTTCCCCAGCTTTTTGTTTGGGTTATTTATCTTTAATGTTGAGTTTTAAGAATTGTTTATTCTGGGTACAAAATCTTTATCGGATGTATAATTTACAAACTTTTTTCACATTGCTTTTTTGTTCATTTTCTTTGTAGCACAGAAGTGCTTAATCTTGATTATGTCCAGTTTATGTTATATTTTAAGTCCTATTTTTAAAAATTGCTTAACCAAAGACCACAAAGATTTACCCCTTCATTTTCTTCTAAAAGTTTTATAGTTTCAACTCTTACATTTAAGTCTCTGATCCATTTTGAGTTAATCTTTACTTATAAGTATCTAACCTCATTCCTTATATCTGAATATCTACCTATTTTAACACTATTTGTTGAAAAGACTTCTTTACCAATTGTGCCTCATTAGAAACTGCCTATAAAGATAAGTTTTTCAACTCTTAAATGAATTCCATTGATTTATATGTCTATTTTTATAGCAGTAGCACAGTCTTGATTGCTGTAATTTCGGGTTGAATTTTGAAATTGGAAGTATGAGTTCTCCAATTTTTTTCCCCCTTCAGTACTGAGGATTAAAAGAATGACCTTGCACATGCTAGGCAGATGTCCTGTCACTTGGCTATATGGCCAGACCCAGTTTTGCTCTTTCTGAAGATTGCTTTATTTGTGGTCCCTTGCATTTCAAAATGAGTTTTAGAATGAAAGTGTCACTTTTACTAAAAGCATGCCTGAAATTTTGATGGAGACTGTGCTGGATTTGTAGATCTCGGAAGCTATGTTATGTAGTGACTTTGGGCATCAGAATGACACCTTGTGACTGCCATTCATGTTTTGTCCCAAGACAGTGTTGTCATTGACCTCCATTTTGAAACAAAAGGGGGATATCTATTCGTATTAATGGTAGCGCTTATGTGTGTTTTTCTTTGTCCCAGTTTTCTCATATGTAAAATGGAGTTAAGAACTATGCCTGTGTAACAGGAACATTGTTCACACTAGGACTACAAACCGAAATTTCTTTTGGTATACTGCCTTTTCTCAATATTAAAAATCTGGTTTCCTACTTTCACTTTTTTTTTTTTTTTGAGACAGACTCTCACTTTGTAGTTCAGAATGGCCCTGAGCTCACTATGTAGCACAGGCAAGCCTCGAACTCAGCAATCCTCCTGCCTCTGCCTCCCGAGTGCTGGGATTATAGGCGTGAGCCCCCACGCCTGGCACTGTGGTATGTGGTAATGATTGCCGGTGGGCGTGAGCCACCATGCCTGGTATTGTTGTATGTGGTTACCAGGATCGAACCAGGGACCTTGCCTTCCTAGGCAGGAGCTGGAACCACTGAGCTAAATCTCTGGCCCAGAAAAACAACATTTAATTGAGCAGGGCAATATGTTAGTGCAGTGCTTCTTAAATTGTTTGTGATGAAGACCAGTTTATTTTTCATGTAGAAAAATAATTTGTAAAATACACAAACATAAATAGTTAAAAAGGCAAAACAAAAGGACAACTGAAATACAACCTATAATTTTGTTTTTTGGGGGTTTTTTTCCTTTTTTTTTTTTTGGTACCAGTGATTGAACTCAAGACCTTGCACTTGTGAGGCAGGTGCTGGAACCACTGAGCTTAATCCCCAGCAGTTTTTTTCTTTTTGAGGTAAGATCTCACTATGTAGTTTAGGTTGACTTTGAATTCACTACCAGTGTATACTCCAGGCTGGCCTCAAACTCATAGCAATCTTCCTGCCTCTGCCTCTTAAGTGCTGGGATTATAAGCCTGTGCCATCAGACCTGTCTCCTTTTTTTTTGGTACTTAGGATCAAACTCATGACCTTGCACTTGCCAGGCATGTGCCAGAACCACAGAGCCAAATCCCCAGCTCTAATTTTTTGATGTTAGATTCAGCAGACACAAATGCACTCTCGTTAAATTATTGTTCTACTTGCCTGATCAGAGTCTGACCACCCTTGGAGCAGCACTGCTTTGGGCTGTCGCTGTCCTGATCAGAAGCTCAGGCAGGGGCTTGGATTGGCCTATCTGTCTGACTAAAATGAAAACAGAGGAGTCACAGAAAATGCCTGTGTCTGAAAGTGAGGCCAGGCCAAAAAGTTAGCTATTCTTCCTTCTGCAAAGTGAGGAGATTTGAATAGGAGGGAGGAATGTGTCATAAAGTGGACATGGCACCTTTGGAAATAATTTCACATTTAAGGTTGACTATAGGGAGAAAAATGAAACACAATGAGACCCTGAAGAAGTAAGTCACCTTGAACATGAGAATTCAACAAGTACCTGGTAGAGCCTGAGGCTGTGCACCCGGTAAAGCCCAGGGCTGTGCCTGCAGGACCCACCCAGAAGTCTGCTCCCTCAGCTCCTTCTGTGGCTCCCAAACCAGTCAGTCCTGACTGTCACACCCTGGGGCGAATATTAACACTTGGACTAGAACAGTGATGGTGAACTTTTTAGAGATCAAGTGCCCAAACTGCACCCCAAAACCCATTTATTTACTGCTAAGTGCCAGCACTGCAATTAAACCTGAATACTGAGGTTTTAATTAAAAAAAAAAAACTACCTCACATTTTAACATCTTTTGTCTTAAAGAAAAACAATACACATTCCATGTTTGCCACCACTGGTAGGGATGTTAACCTAGTGTGGATGTTAACATTTTATGTTAGCTTTCATGATCTAATTTTAATCACATAGTGGATGTAGCTAAGTAGTCTTGCCTGCTTTAATCCTATGCTTTTCAAAATGATTTGACCCTCTTCCCAGATTAATTGCATGAAGCTATTCTTTGGTAGGAGTTTTTGTTTGTGTCCATTTTTAAAAAGCAGGACAGAAATAGAATAATGTCATCAGTCATACATATTATTATCTCTCCACACCAGTTTTTTGACCAAGACCTCGCTGTACACACCATTCCAGAGAACTGCATGCTCCATCACAATATTGGGAGTGGTGTTAAATCATAACTCCTGAAGAAGTCTTCTGTTCATTTAAGAACATGCTGTTCGTAGCTCATGTTCCTACCCCGATGCATATTCCATAATAATGACCCAAAGTTTGCAGTTGCTGTTCTAAAGTTCTACTTCTTAGCTATACCCTCAGCCTGAAATTATTTTAATCCTTTTTTTGTGAGACAGGGACTTGCTATATAGTTCAGACTGGTCTTTGATTCATGGTGACCTTTTTGCCTCAGCATACAGAGTGCTAGGGATTATAGCCATGTGTCAGCACGCCTGGAAAAAATCTTAATAGAAATAAATTATTAAAACGCAGACCTAATATTTTTGTTTTTACAGCAACTGGGTATCTTGTGACTCACTTCTATATTTCATGAGGGAATCACTGCCCTTGAATATATTTCTGAGCCAAGCCTGAGCATTAAAAGTTACCATTTTATTATTTGGGTAGTATTATTGCGCTAGGGAAGTGGAGGAACAATCTGTAATTGGTTTTTGAAACTTAAGCCTGTATGTCAACTTAATACTGTAGGCTTTCCCCCTTCCTTTGTTTTGGGAGCATTTGGGGTTCTGAAAATAATCCAGAAAACCTTTTTTCCCAGATGAGCAAGAAGATCATCCAGCAACAACAACAAAAAAAACTATAGAGCCTCCTCACATGGAGGAGATGGGTGTGTGTCGGGGGGTGCCCTACTGGTTTGATTGCTGTTTTTGGACCAACAGTTAGTCCTCTGAACTGAGAGTCAGCAATGGGTATCAGTGAATGAGGGTGAATTAAGCTTTGAAAAATGCAAAAGCACTATTTCTTCCTTGTCAACAGTAAATAAAAATGAAACTATATTAATTAAATACTATAATTTTCATAATTTGTCTCTAAGCATACATACAGGAGATTTTTTGAGAACTGAACTAAAACTATCTCTTTCACGTTGGCCTAAGAATTTTTCTGCAGTTAAGTTTTTAGATGAATCTTGAGGATATGTAGGCAGTTACAGTGTTTAAGAGAGGCAGGAAATTGAAGCAAGTAGCATAGAAAGTGGAAACCACCGTGCTTTCTTTTCCTTTTTCACTCACTCTCCCAGAGGCTGAGGACAACGGGAGGATTGTTTCTCACACTTCTGTTGGAGACTGAGCTACTGTGACTATTCATTCAAGGGGTCAACTGAAAGGAAACTATTAACAGCCATCACTCTTTTTTTATCTGTAAAGACTCAACAGAGATCTGGGTGTGGTGTACATTCCTATAATCCTAGCTAAACTGGAGGCCAAGGGAGGATTGCAAATCATGGCCAGTCTGGGCAATTAGGAAGACATTGTCTCAAAGTAAAATCAAGAAAGGGCCTGGAAATATAGTTTAGCACATCTTGAGTTCAATCTGAAGTACAAGACATTTAACAAGATTAATTATTTTTTTTCCAGACTTAAGTAAGGTATGCTTTTTGGCCTTGTTCTTCATATATGTACCTATTTATATAGAATGTAAATGACCATTTTACTGATACTGGTTTAAATAATTGATGTAGATTGATTACAGTTTACTCTGCATTCAGTCTTGCTCTTGAGTTAGTATAGGAAGGGAGAGAATCCATGTTTTTTGTATGGCAGAAGTACAGTCTCTGTGATAATCTGGATGGTTTTCTGGGTTATCTAGGTGATTAAATAAGAGTTATACCTTTATTCAAACTGACATTGGATGGTGGTGTACTGACACCACACCAAGGAGCCATAGTCCTGGTTGCTACTAATTGCCTCCAGAACTATAAAGACATGAAGGGTTTTGCTCTTGGTGGTAACGGTCCACAGTGTTTAAAGAAAGTGAGCCAAAGGCCCTGTGAGAGCTTTTTTCCTTTTTTTTTTTTTAATTTAAGAACCAACAGCTGATTGACCACTAGGACTGCAACAGATGGGGCTGTTTGGTGTACTAGTGGCTGACTAGTGCCTTCCCTGCCTTTGTGATTTGCTGAAAAAATGCTATGCTGCTACCTGGCTTCTAGGAAATAGAAGAGGTGGAGTATGCTTTGGCCTTGGCATGTCTCTGTAGAAAATACAACAGCAGGAACACCTAGTTTCGTGTCCTACTTCAGTCAGCTCCCAAATGAATCATCTTAATTACCTTCCGATGTAGTCAAAATAGAGTGAGAGGCTTCAGTGAATGCTAATGGTAATACTACCGTAAACTGTAAAGCAAGTTTGTGGCCTTTGTTTTTCAAGCAGGCTAGCTTATATTTTGTATAAAGTGATGAATCATTTTTTAAATATTTAAATAACTTGATATCATGATATCCTAATATATAAATGTTACTTTTAAAAATACAGTTTACATAAATGCTTACTTAATCCTTGACTACTGGGCAGATGGCTCTTTTCTCTTTTTTAAGTCAAAGATTTGTTTTTTTCCTCCGAAGTAGTTCATTTAAGACAGACCATCTCAGGTTTATGAAGTACTTTACTACACGCTCAAGGCATGTAACACCTAGCAGACCTATACAAGCCAATGTTATTAGCTGTCACTTAGGTGATGAGACTTTTCCTTTTGAAAGTGGTTTATAATGAGCCACATTTGTCCTGTAGGATTTTTTTTCAGCCAAGCATTTTTTCTCAACATTGTTCTCTGTACCCCTTCTACTGATATCATCAACTAAAACTGGTCTCCAGGACACATTTCTCTCTTCAGTCGTGTTCTTCGGGCAGGTCACACATGTCATGCATGATCTGCCCAGTTCCACTTTCTCACCGGCCCCCTCCAGGCTGCACGCTGACCCACAAGGGACTTGTGCTCTTGTTCTTGAAGCCCCGTCGTTCTCACCCCTGGCGACTTATGCTTACCATTTCCTTGCACTTAAGCAAGGTGCCTTCCCTGCCCTGTTATGCACAAACACACTTGTGCCCTGTGGCAGTAGAAGGGGTGTTTTAAGCCCTTTCTGAAGGAGGCATGGGGTCCCCTTGTTGCACAGAACCCTAAAACATCCTATCTGCCACAGCTAGAGCTGCCTTGAGGCGGGCATGGTGGTATGTGGTACTGATTGGTACTTTTCTAAACCCAACACTGTCTTTAGAGATGCATTTTACAAATGGTCTAGAGAAACTGTGTTTGTGTACTGATTGTAACTATAGAATGACACCGGGAGAATTAAATTTGCCAGGGGAGTTCTGTGTTAAAACTGTAAAAAACACAAAACTGATGCTTTATAGAAAAAGGTGGAGGCAAGAGAATGAGAAAGAAACAAACTAGCACTGAAAAGGCAAAAGACAAGATAGAAGGATATACTCGAGAAGCCTGGTGAGGTGCTTCTGTGGTCTTAAGCAAAGACTGTTCTTCCCCAGGCACTCTGATGCTTCCTGAGGAGGCTTATCCTGGCTCTGATACTTGAACAGGAAACTGTACTCTCTATCAGAGGTAGAAATGTAGTTCAATTTGAAAATTGAGATATAATTCACATATCATAAAATCCATCCTTTTAGTACAGTTCAGTAGTTTTAGGTATATTTCACAAGATTGTACAACCATCACTATTATCTAACTCAAAAATGTGTTCGTTGTTCCAGTAAAGGCACCTCATACCCATTAGCAGTCATTCTGTAGTCCTTGGGAACCTTTTTTTTTTTTTTTTTTTTTGAGACAGGGTCTCCCTTTGTAGTTCAGGCTGGCCCTGAGCTCACTATGTAGCCCAGGCAAGCCTGGAGCTCAGCAATCCTCCTGAGTGCTGGGATGAGTCACCACCTTTGTTTTTTTCAGTACTGGGGATCAAACTCGGGCCCTTGTGCACCCAAGGTTGATGCGGTACCACTTGAGCTAAATCCCCTCCCCTGGGATGAGTCACTACGACTGGCATTGTGGTATGTGGTTACTGGGGATTGAACTCGGGACCTTGTGCTTATGAGGCAGGCGCCAGAACCACTGAGCTAAATACCAGCCCCAAGTCCTTGGAAACCTTTAATGTCTTCTGTCTCCATGTACTTGCCTGTTCTGGGCATTTCATATAAATGGAATTATGTCGTAGATAGCTTTTTCAGGCCTTGTTTCTTTCATTTACTGTAATGTTTTCAAATTTCACAATAGAAGAGCATTGATCAATACTTTATTTCTCTTTAAGGCTGAATTAAGAAGCATAGTTCTTAGGCCAGAGATTTAGCTCAGTGGTTCCAGCACCTGCCTAGCCAGCGCAAGGTCCCTGGTTCAATCCCCGGTAACCACATATAACAATACCAGGCGTGGTGACTCACACCCACCAGTCATCAGTACCTAATACCACAGTGCCGGGCGTGGGGCTCATGCCTGTCATCCCAGCACTCGGGAGGCAGAGGCAGGAGGATTGCTAAATTTGAGGCTTGCCTGGGCTACATAGTGAGCTCAGGGCCAACCTAAACTCCAAAGCAAGACCCTATCTCAAAAAACAAACCAAACAAACAAACACAAGTCAACTGCTCTGCAGGGTGGACCTTTCACTCACTGAAGTATTATCCCGCCACATAAAGTCGTGGTGCTATTCTGGCAGATTATACACTATGAATTATCCAAAGCGAAACCTTGTCTGAGTCAGCTCATTTACATGATTAAGCACCCTTTACTCCAGCGCTGCTAGATAATGATGTTAGATAATGATGCTACACGTCTCCAGTGTTTTTTCCTCTTGTAGATTTAAACATTAAGGAATAATTAATTCCCCTTTTTAACCAAAAGAGTATGTGTAAACATACTTGTGTTTGTCAGCATGGTCTTTCATTGATGGTCCCGGGATGGAACAAAGGAGCGAAGAGGACCTGGGTCCTGCCCCAAAGACTGTCACATCGCTGTTCATTAGACCCTCCTCTCACCGTGGAACCTCCTCACCACGTGGCCCACTGTGGGCCTCACACGTGTGACTCTGAAGCACTTGAAATGTGGCTCGTGTGACTGAGGAAATACATTTTTATTTATTTTTAATGAATTTAAATATCAATAGTGGCTGGTAGGGCCATCAGAGGAGTGTCTCATCTGAGGTGCTAGGGACCAGAGTGTTTCACGGTTTGAAGGGTGTTGTTGTTGTTGTTGTTGTTGTTTTCCCTGAATGTATACATAGACTTTGTCAACTGAGCACAGCGCTTAAAGCCATTATTTCAAGTTTTGGGATTTGGGATTAGGATTGTTCGATCCATAGTTTATCCTAGCTGAAGTACTTGCACTTTGTCAGGACTCTCTTTGTTTCGTTTTGTTTATTGTTTTTGTTTTGTTTTTCCATGTCCAGCCATGTTGGGCAGCATGGTTCTGTAAAATGAGAAAAAGAAACATAGGCCCCCAGTTTTGGGTGTATGCATACTCCCAAACAAAGGGCAATGGGGTCTGGTGACACTGCCTGTGGTGGTGGTAGGGGCTCTGTGACAGGAAAACACCGAAAGAAAACAGGTAGCATGAAAACGACATTTTAAAGCCAAATGCATGAAGGTACAGTTCAGGGGTAGAGTACATGCTAATAATTGAGACTCTGGGTTTGATGCCCAGTACCACACAAAAAACAACAACCACAGTTAATAATAATAATAGCAATGGGGAGCTGAGGATATTACTCAGCAATAGAGGGCTCACCCAGCACACTTCAGGCACTGGGCTCAATCTCAAGCACCATAGTAAAAATTAATAATAATAGGGGAAGGGAGGGAGCAGAGAAGGTTCATTCCAGGAAAGAGTCATTGTAGCAAGTGATACATTCAGAGTTTTTTGTTTGTTTGCAGTACCAGGGAATTGCGAGGCAGGCACAGCATCACTAAGTTACATCCCCAGCCCTGATTGATCTTAATTTTTTTTTTCCTTTTTTGGTGCAAAACAAATGATCAACTCAAGACATTGCCCTTACCAGGCAGGTGGCAGCATGAGATTTTTTTTTTTCTTTTTGGTATGGGGGATTGAACTCAGAACCTTGAGTTTGTGAGGTAGTCACAGGAACCAATGAGCTAAATCCCTGGCCCCTTATATTGTTTTAGAATAAGATTTTATATATAAGTTTAAGAAAAGGTACGTGGCTTGGTACAGACCAAAGTGTATTTTATTGTAATATAGTAAATATTTACTTGAACAAATTTAGCATTTATTGTGTGCCATACATTGTTAGAGAAATTGCCATAGTTATTTTGTTAAATAGATATAGAAGTTGTAGTTATTATTCCTTTTGCAGAAAGAAAACTGAGGCTGGGAAGTCACAGGAATCTGTCCAAGGATATACAACAGGTGAAGAGACAGGATTTAATAAATCAATCTCTCTGTCAATACATCTCTCAATTTAAATTTCCCTAAGTATGTCTTCTCTCATTTGTTTCTGAATATTAGATTTCTCTTTGTTGTTTGCTATTATTGTCATTTTTTAGTTCATATTCAAATGTCTTCTGGCAAAGGAGATAGGTATTATGAAAGAGGATTGTTCTGTTAATAAAGCATTTTGTAGGCTCAGGTTTTGGAACTATCTCTATTAACTATTTCCCATCTTTTTCTGCATATTTATGGCACCAGGAGCCTTTTATGTCCTAAAAAGGAGTAGTGAGGGAATTAGTTAAATTGGAGGATCTGGTCCATTCATTCCCAAATTTGAATGGGCTCCTGTGACCACGCTGGAGAACTCTTGTGTCTGTGTGGTGGGGAATGGCTTGTTATTTGAGCCCTCCACATCTTAACCTAAAGGTCATGACCTGGGCTCTGACTTCTTTTACCCTTTCTTACGGATACATCTTCACAGACTCCTCCATAGAAGCTTTAATTTCCTTAACTAAGGAACAGGATCTTTGCACCTGTCCGGTGGGCATGGTCAGGTCTTGAAAGTGCAAGTTGAATATCTCATCTGAAATGCTTAGGATCAGAGTGTTTCAGGTTTTGGAGGGTTTTTTTGTTTTTTGTTTTTGGGGGTTTTTTTGTTTTTGTTTTTTCTGAATGTATACGTAGACTTAGTCAACTGAGCACAGTGCTTAAAATCATGATTTCAGGTTTTGGGTTTTGGGATTAGGGTTGCTTGATCCATAGTTTGTCCTATGAAGAAGTACTTGCGCTTTGTCAGGATTCTCTTTGTTTCATTTTGTTTGTTGTTTTTGTTTTGTTTTTTTCTAGTCATAAAAAAGCAAATAAACCTCATTTGCTATTTTTGCTGAATCTTCTGAGAAGTCCATCTCAGAGTCACAGAAAGGTACATTTAATAGTATTTGACGGGCCTCGACAGTACGAAGAAGTGCTTGAAGCAGCACTTTCTTCAAGGAGCACGTTCTCTGTTGCTAACACAGGAGAGAGATTAAAGAGTGGAGGGGCAGCCGGCAGGCAGGTCTAGGAGGGAAGAGAGCAAGCAGTGAGCAGCCTGCTCAGCAGGGGAGGGGCTGGTGTCAAATCTTGCACAGCGCAGTTCGCACCACCAAGCAAAAGCAGCCAGGCCTGTGATGCCTGGTCAAAAGCGCAGCATTTGAACAGTCTGGCACTGAGAGGCTTTAAAAATTCTCTAAAGAACCAAGGTGTAGCCTGCCATCTGGATTTTAGTTTCACAGGTGATGTCAGCGTACAGCCAAGTTTGAGGACCACTGCTAGACTCTCAGTGCATGCGGTGGGATCCTTGGACAGAAAGAACTGCTTCACCTGGAAGCTGTTAGAAGTGTAGAGTTTTGGGCTTCCTCCCTCGCACACCTCTGATCAGACTTCACCTTGTCATAAGAGCACAGGTTTCTCCTTTGTACAAGTCTGAGAAGCACCACTGCAGAGGAAAGATGAGAAAGGGGCCCGAGAGAGCCAGATCATCTCACCAGGTTTCCTGGCCTTTATGCTGGCCTGGGATGGGTTACGGGGGTTGGGTGTGTGATAATGCTCTTCCCTCCAGCCAGTCTGATGCTTCCTCAAGTTATCTGTCCTTGTGCTCCACAAATATTAGCACGGGCTACATGGGTGTCTTGAGGGAGCAAGCCTGGGAATCACCAGCCTAAAAGTTGGACCTGCCTGTACTGGAGATCTGGAGTGTTTTGCTCAAACATGGCGTTCCATGTGCCATGTTGTGATGTAGGGTGTGTGTGTGTTCTGACTGTGGGAGATAAATAGGGGAGAGTCGCAGTAATTCACTCGTGAGTGAGAGAGGTAAAGACTGAGGGATTTGGTCTGCTCATGCTTAAGGATCTCAGCAGCAGGCCGAAGGATGTAGCTCAGTGGTAGAGCGAGTACCTAGCTCAGTGCTGGCGAACTGGAGGCACTCATGCAGGAGCATGGCAAGCTAGTCCATTGCCCCAGCAACCAAGTATTGGATAACAGCCGTTTTTCTGAACTAAACCTCAGTATTAAGGTTTAATAGCAGTGCTGACACTTTGCGAAAAATAAGTCAATTTTGGGTTTCAGTTTGGACACCTAGCCTTGAAAAGGTTCACCATCGTGGACCTGGTATGAATGAGGGCCTGGGTTCAATCTCAGCTACCCTCAAAGCAAATTTGAGTAGCACTTACACACTGTTCCCCAAATCTCCAGGGAGAACGTCCAGAAGCAATGACAACAGATTCTTCTGTGCTTTTTTGGAGACACCAAGTAACTTTGTTTTGCTTTGTCTTTGTGTGGCCCTTTCTTCTGATAACCCAGATCTACTCAGCATAAGTAAAGTCACCTCTCTGCATGACCCCCTACTTCTTGGTGGGTGGGACCATGTAACTTGAGGCTCATTGGCGATTTCAAAGGACAAAGGAAAACAGTGATGCTCATCATGTGATGACCAGGCAGAAGGAGGAGTCTCAGGGAAGGAGAGGTGAGAAGTCCAAGTATGAAAGGCATGCTGTTGTGGAGGACTGGGGACCCATCCTAGCAGGGGCAGCACCCGGGGACCCCAGAGGTCCCAGGAGATTACTGGGGGGTTGAAGTGATCAGTATGCTAAATGGATTTATTTTTTAAGCCCACGCTGAATTTTTACCTTTTCCATGAGTTTTCCCCTAGTTTTCCCAGTTCATGGTGTAGTTTCGTGTCATTGTTCCCTCCCCTTCTTTCTGGTTCATTCATTCTCTTTCTCCTTCCCCTTCCTCCCTCCATCCCTCTGTCTCACCTTCATTTCCTAAAATTCTTTTTTTTAATTTTCTTTTTTGGAGACAGGATCTCACTTTGTAGTTCAGGCTGGCCCTGTGCTCACTGTGTGAGGCTTGCCCAGGTAAGCCTCAAACTCACAGCAATCCTCCTGCCTCTGCCTCCCAAGTGCTGGGATTACAGGTGTGAGCCACCACGCCTGGCACTGTGGTGTATGGTACTGATTGCTGGTGGGCGTGAGTCACCAAGCCCAGTATTGTTGTATGTGGTTACTAGGGATCGAACCAGGGACCTTGTGCTTGCTAGGCAGGTGCGGAAACCACTGAGCTAAATCTCCAGCCCCTAAGATTCTCTTTAATAATTTAACAAACTTTTTTTTTTTTGAGACAGGGTCTCGCTTTGTAGTTCAGGCAGGCCCTGAGCTCACTATGTAGCCCAGGCAAGCCTCGAACTCAGCATTCCTCCTGTCTCCGCCTCCCCCCGCCCAGTGCTGGGATTACAGGCATGAGCCACCATGCCCCACACTGTGGTATGTGGTATTGATGGCTGGTGGGCGTGAGTCACCATGCCCAGCATTGTATGTAGTTACGGGATCGAACTCAGGACCTTGTGCTTGCAAGGAACCACTGAGCTAAATCTCCGGCCCTTAACAAACATTTTTTGTCTTTATATATGAACAGTGTTATGACTCATTTAGGGTTTAATTTTATTTATTTTTAACAGGATTTTATAGTATCTCCTAAAGTAGGTGATACATGACATGGACCATATTTTACTCTTCCTTAGCTCTCCAGGGTTTTGCCTTTTGGTAATATAGACAAATAATGATGATTTGATTTTCTAAAAAGGGTCATTTTCATGGGGAGTTTGTGACTTTATGAAATAGCTGTTTTCAAGGGGCTTATAATTGAACATAACCAATTAAAAATAACTTGCCACCTGTTTTTTTTTGCTGTTTTCAAGTTTATTGATGTTTCTAATGAAGAAAAAGGAAGAGGAAATACAGAAGAATCTTGAAAAGCAGTAAAAATGCAATTGCATTTTAGGAACTACATGTGTCACATGTGATGCCAAAAAAAATTAAGTATTGTAAATATTGGGATCTTCTGTGGTTTTAACTGCTGATTTCAAAACAGATTTTAGAACATAAAACAGTACAGAATCTTAGTGCATATCTATGTTTTCCTAATTTTTAAAATATGATACTTATGTCTCTAGTTTCTTTTCCTTAGCTTACTGTTTGGCTGCTTGACTTGGTTTCATTCCCTTTCCCTTTATTTTGTTCTTTCTTTCCTTCTTTCCTCTCTTCTGTCTTTTCTTCCTTTCTTGTTTCCTTTATTTTCCTTTTCCTGTTTGGAAATGATACCGTGTGTTTAGGAGGTGACCCCTGGAGTCAAAAATATCACGTGTCATCTGAATGTGACCCACTGGGATGTTTAAACGGTTTGATCATCTTTTATGAACAATGAATTACACTTCATTGCTTTAATAATTTTATTTATTTTTAAGTCATGGGATATGATTTTCATGGAACTAGGAAGCCTAACATTTGGCACAATGCAAAGGACATATTTTGAAATTTCGAACACTGAAAATATCCATCAACCTTTTTAAAGGAAAATTATATTTTAATTATAGTTTGATAATGACATTGGACATTATGATAAAGAAATGCACGCAAATATAGAAAACCAGCTGGAGCTTGATCAGAGTGAAGCAACTTTACCAATATGAAGTTATCTCTTTTTTTACAAAAGACCTAAACTGGGAAAATCCTTTTTAAAGAATTCCTTAATGAATCAATCAGTAGTTTATATCCTTAAAGAATTTTTTATGGTATAATAATGAACATTTACAACAGAACAAAAATAAGCCATTTCCTAACATTAGTCTCTCTGCTACGGAGGTCATAAAAATTGTTAATGCAGATGAGGTTGCCTTCTGTTGTGTGATGCTAATAGGAAATGGATTGTTTGTGGTTTATGGGGTACTTAGCCATTTTGGTTCATGATAAATGGCTGACTTCAAGTGACATTCCTTCCCTGATTTCCCACTATTTGTCACCTAAGAGAATGGAACCCAAACATGAAGTTGATTTTGAAGTTGTCAAGAGTTTCACTCTGGTGTAAATCTGTCATAAGCCAAAGTTTTAATTGATTTAGGAAGAAATAGTATGAATGAAAACACTCATAAATATTTTATGCTCCTATTTTCTTTTGTTCAAAAGCCAGTTTTGTGGCTCTGTCTTATCCTGCTGTGACTTCTGTTGCCTCTTCCCTTTCCCTTCCCCCTCTCCAAACATTCTCTGGTTTTGAAAACTCCCTAGATTTTATCTTTGCAGATGCTTTGATGTAACTCTGTTGTTTTGCTCTATAAAATCAGCCCCAAATAAGCAGAAAGATGTGAAGACACTTTCAGTGTGTCCATCTGCATTATACAAGACTAGTATGGAAAACTTTCACTGCTATATTATTGCTACCATCCTATTTTCCCCACCTCTGATCATGTTCTTAAAATACTGTGTCTACTCCCCTCCATAGAACACCCACTATTCCTGAAAAGGAAGGGCAGCTGCCTGTTTGAGTAAGAGCACATTATTCTAGATTCTTGCTCTTAGAAAATTATTCCAAACCAGCTACTTTACAGAGAGGCTTTCCTGGCATTTTAAGACATGCCCTTGGTCTAGGCGTACCTAGTGTATACCTAAAGGAAGTTTGAGACTTTCCAGTGTTGTCTTGATGTTTGGAATGTTTATCTTTGAGGCAGAGCTTGTCTGTGCAATTCAGTAGTATATTCTCTGCATGTTACTAGCATTTTGGAAAATGTTCGATATCTTGGACGCTATCTAGAAATATGTTTCTGCAGATTGTTTTAGAATCTTTTTAGTGCAATTGAGATAATTTGCCACTTATTTCACTATCTTAAAGGGATTCTGAGCTGCTTTATTTATGTACTTTGTGGGAATGAGCATGGCAACAGGTTATTCTGTTTGCTCTGTAGAACTTTGGAGAAAACCTTAGCTTCACTTGAAGTGCTGGTATCCTGGAAGCCCTCCCAGGAGCTGTGTTTGACACAAATATTTCAGTTCCTAGCAGATTCTTCTGAGAGCCTTTCTGTGGAGCCCAGCTAACCCTTTTAGCAAATAGTATCTGTGTACACATTGCTTACAAAGAGCTGTGGGCCAATAAATACAAAGAATTTGAGAGGTCTGAATTCATTTCAACTTTTAGAACCACAAAGGCTGGTGAAGTTAGGGGAGAAAGTCTAGGAGTTCTAAAACTGAAATATTAATTAGGATTTGTATGAGTGTTTGTACTATTGAAACCCTAGTTATAATTCATGCAACATGATTTGATAACAATCTTATTTAAATCTTAGCATTTTAAAAAAAAAGATGGTTGTGGTTCTGTTGTGATAAAAGCTGTTTTCTTTTAAATTCATTGAATGGAAATCCCTAATCTTTTTTGGTACCTGGGATCAAACACAGGACCTTGCATTCACCAGGCAGGCACGATGCTGCTGAGCTACATCCCTGGCCCGAGAATCACTAATCTTAACTATTTACTCATTTCAGCTCAAACCAAGGAGCAAACCCTTAAATGACCAGTTCTGATATATTACACTAATCTATGCAGGCTGTTGAAATAAATTAATAAGTTAATTTTTGGCCTACATTTGCCTGGTAGGACCATTGGTAACATGGAGGCTGGGACTGCTGGCAGAAGGGACTGCAAGAGAGGGGTGTGGTACAGCCCGCGTGGACAGCGGTCGACATCATTTTGCACTTCTCTGGCACTGGAAAGTGAACATTACTGGCCTTTTACTTTCACCCGTCCTTATTCTTTTTTTCCTTCTTCCTTCACATAAGTAGATATAAATATGTTGAAACTAAGGCAAAATAGATCAATGATATCCAGGTTACTTTGGGGAGCAGGTGGTGTGAAAGACGGAAACAAACAAAGCTTACCACCCAGACTGTCGTAGGAGTGAATAGTAAGCTCTACTTTGCAGGTTATGGAAGAAATAGAGGTTCCATATTTCTGAGGGTCTTAGTGTTGCTTCCAGTTTATGCAGCCATAACTTCTGAATGCAGTATGTTCTTGAAGTCTAGATCTTCACATTGATCGCGCTAAGAGGAAACAACGGATTCCATGTGTGGGTTCTTAACCTTGATCTGTTAGCGTCATTGTCAAAGTTGTGGAAAAAATACCAGGAAACCTCTCAGAGTGTTGTTAAATTAAAAATAACAAAAAATGCAGAAGTTCCTAAATGGAAAATAATTATTCTTCAGAAGTTTAAAAAAAAATTCTGAAGTACATTAGAAATAAATTTTTGGAAGGACTAAGCTACTAAGCATAATTTAGCATTTTCCAAAGACTTTCTAGTTTTGAAATTCTCACTAAAGTATCAGCTGTTAATGATTTTCTCTCTTCACTTACTGATTCAAAGGTGTAATGTTAGTTTTACTCTGTAGGCTGTTACTTTGCTTCTTTGCACTTCAAAAAGCTCTAAGGTCACTCACTGATTATGACTTTGCTACTTCCTGTCCTATTGTCCTTACAAAGGAGTTTTGTGGGTTTAGGCTTTTCCATAGCAAGATCAGCCCACATAAAAACCTTGATATTCACATGTGTATGAAGTTTAACATGTCCCTCACATTTAAACCTGTTTAACTGGATAATTTGTAAGCCAATACTTACCGAAGCTTGAGAGTTCCTCTTAGGGGAAGGAATGCTTCTGCTTCCCTTTTTTGCTGGATTGTGTCATAGAATGAAAGAGCCAGGAGTTAAAACTATAGCATGTGGAACAGGAGGGGGCACGCATCAGAAGATGTTCGCATTTCTGTGAAATTCTGCTGATCTACAAGCAAACATAAATGAATAAGTAAAGAGCATTAGGTGGTCGACACTGCGTGGTGCACTGGCCCCCAGAGCCCTGCTCCTCTTTGCAGCAGGAACTTCTGAACTGGGAACCTTTCCTGCGGTCGCGGCAGCTCTTGCTAGATGTCCTCTGTCAGCGGCCGTCGTGCTCAGGATTGACAGCGAACCCCTGGCTGTGGGCTCTGAACCAATACAGTATCCCGTGGACTTGCTTGGTAGTCTTCATTTGTTAATTAAATTTTTTTCTGATTATGGTCATTCTTTGCTGCAAGTAATTATCAATTATATAATTTTTGACGTGGGAACTTTTTTTTTTCAATTCTGAGGGTTGGACCCAGGGCCTAAGCAAATACTTCACCACAGAGCTCCATCTCTACCTTCCTTTCTTCTTTTTTTTTTTTGCTTTTTGGAGACAGGGTCTCGCTTTGTAGTTCAGGCTGGCCCTGAGCTCACTATGGTGCCCAGGCAAGCCGCCGTGAACTCAGCAATCCTCCTGTCTCTGCCTCCCGAGTGCTGGGATGACAGGCGTGAGCCACCACCCCCAGCGTTATATGTGGTAACCGGGGATCGAACTCAGGTCCTTGCACTTGCGAGGCAGGCGCCGGAACCACTGAGCTAACCCTCCGGCCCCCTTTCTTCTTTTTGAGATATGGTTTTGTTAAAGTGTCCAGGTTGACCTTGAACTTGCAATCTTCTTACCTTGGCTTCTAAAGTAGCTGGGCCAACCATTAGGTGCCACGGCCTTGAGCTAACTTGGTAAGACCATTGAGCAAACAAGTCTGCTGTATTTCAGTTTGGGGCTTTATGATTACTACTTCAATAGCACCCTATGTTTTTTCTACACTTTAGTGTGTAAGGAACAGCCTACCAAGTTTACAGACATAGTCTATTTCCCTTGTGAACATTTCTAATAATATTTTTCATTAGGATTTTTAAAAAGTACAACTGACCTCTCCCTAGAATTCCAGATTCATATATACAAGTGTGTATTCTAAATCTCCATTATATTAGTGAGTATCTCAAATACTTGCAAGGCAAGCACAGTGCCACTGAGCTAAACCCCCACCCTGAAGTAGGACTCTTGATTCCCCCACGTAACCAGTCCATAATCTGCTTTTCTTTATTTCTTTTACCCTTTCCAGTTACCGATGATAAATCAAAAACCTAAAACATTACTTTTTTCTTTCTGTGTATTCATTACTCATTCGATTTGCCAGCTGATATTTCTGCAGTATAGGTTCCCAGTCTTCTTTCCATGTCTGTTTTTCCACTGTATTTCCATATACTGTCATTCCCTAAATGACTGCCCTGGACTTCTCCCCCTGCAGGGTATTTTGCACGCAGAGCCAGAGCAATCCTTTTAAAACAGAGGTCAGATCCTGTCCACCTTGAAGCCCTAAGGCAGTTTCTCATCACTCTTAGAACAAAATCCAAATTCCTTGGCCACAGGCCCGCTTGGGCTGGTATGTGGCTACTTCTCCTGTCTTATCTCATACCGCTTTCCTCTTGCTGATGGACTGTTCCTCAAGCACAGCCAGCTCATCCCTGCCTCAGGGCTTTGTCTTAGCTGATCTTTGCCCTGGAATGCCTTTTCCTAGATCTTCACACAGGTTGCTTCTGGTATTCAGATTTTTACCTGAAAGGTCAAAGCAGCCTTGACCAAACATCTTATCTAAATTATTCCCCGTTAATCTTCATCTCATTATTATTTTATTCCTAACAAAGATCACGCCCTAAAGTTCTTTCTTAGTTACCTGTTACAACTCACTATCCCAGAAGGCCAGAGACCTTATTCATTTTACCCACTAAAGTACTGCCATGCTTATAACATCACCTGGTGTACACATTAAGTGCTCAATAAGTGCTATGGTTAAATTCACAAATAAGAATATTGACATGCATAAGGAGTATAAAGTGAATTTGTAAAAATGAATATATACTGCATTTTAGTGATACTGGTCCTGCCAGATCTTCATGATAATTGAATGTCCCTTAGGCAAGGGAATAAACCTCTCCTAGTGATTTTTTTTTTTTTTTTTTGAGACAGGGTCTTGCTTTGTAGTTCAGGCTGGCCCTGAGCTCACTATGTAGCCCAGGCAAGCCTTGAACTCAGCAATCCTCCTGTCTCTGCCTCCCGAGTGCTGGGATTACAAGCGTGAGCCACCACACCCGGCCTCTCCTAGTGATTTTATTAATGACAAGAAAAAAGTACTTCTAGTCTGTTGGCTTTTTCTCTTGGAGATCAGTACACATCATCAATCAACTATATGTATTGTTTATTTGAAAGTCGATGCAAGTGTTGTACACTTGAACAGTAGTACAAAGAGCAGTAGTACAAAGTGTACTCCTTGCAGATTACAGCCTGAAACTATGTGAAGTCCTCATTAGGAGAGAACAGTTTGCACTAAATAGGTAGTGGACACGCATACATCTCTCTCTCTCTCTCTCTCTCTCTCTCTCTGTCTCAAAAGAAAACAGATTGTAAGCTGAGTGTGGTACACCACAGTTCATTTAATTATAAAGTTTTCTAAATATATACTTTCCCATATATAGATAATTAAAACTTACCCTTTATTTTATGACTGTAAATCTTTGCAAGTATAATAAATTGAACATATCCCTTTTATTAAGGCAGAAGAGAAGAGAAAATGGAAAGATCCTTTTCTTCCCCTTGCTGTGGTTTGCTAATAAATGTCAACAGCATAGAGGCCACCTGCTCACCAAAATTAAAAGATGGTCATAATGTTTTATTTTTGTTTCTTTTATTTCTGACACCAGTCTAGAGGTCTTATACTCTTCTTCCCAGTGATCCACTGTGTTATTTTCTGTCATTTGATTAAGGTTTCCCTTCTACTTTTCATGAAGTAGAGCAACCTTTGAAGTTAAGACCTTTGTCACTGACGTTTCTCATAAATTTCCCATTTCACATGTTTTTTGTGACCTACGACATGGTAGCAATGTTGCCTTAAGATTTTTTGGGCAGCTTTACCTCTCCCCTCTGTTCTGTGTTCTGCTGTGTTCTATGACAGAATTTCAGTTACACGCAGCTGTCATTATTAGTCCTTTGACCATATCCCCCAATATGAACTATCCAGAAATCCAGAGTTAAGAATTAAGATTCATAGTTTCTGTTATTTGAACTTTTATCTTACTTGAAGTTTTATATTTGTCCTGATTTCTCTGTCCCCAAAGCCCACAGTGCTGTGATCCTCACTAGTCCTCAGTCATCTCTGGCTTTGAGAACTTGATAGGAAAGCAAAATATCAGCAGCCTGTCTGGTTGTTCCTGATACTTGGTCTGTCCAGTTGTTAGTCCCTGCTGCCTAGTTCAGTATGGTGACCTCTGCGATTCTTAAGTGTGAGCGTTTCCTGGTAGCACAACAGGAGTTCTTTTGTGCCTTGATCTTGTTGGGCATAAATCTTGCAGAGTATCACGGAAACCCTCTGGATAAATGGAACATTTCTGTTGAGCACAAGTCTTCTTTATGTTAGCATAAGGTAAAACTTATTCAGAAGAAGGTGCCACATAGACTTGGACAACTGTCTTTCAAATGTCTCTTCCCCTTAGAACATGTTCAGGAAATCCTGTTTTGTATAGTTGAGTTGTGTTCACTAAAGCCTCAAGCTGTCTGACTTTCTTACATCATTCTCAATGCTTGCTGCTTCAGAAGAGTAAGAAGACGTAGTGTTACATGGATGGAGAAAAGTGTGACATTTTCTCCCTCATGTTGCAGGAGTCGTGTGGATGGCCTTGCCCAGTTAGCAAGGCTTCCATGGCATCATAAACATCATCATCTTTAGCATGATGATGTTTTGGCAACCTCACATTTCCTGCTCTGAAAGGGAGATGTTGTCAGTTTATACACAGTCAGAAAATCCCCCGTACATTTGCAGGGGTTGCAAGGGGCCCTGTTCCTTACAATGGCCAGGTGTCAGAGTTCTACAGGAGGAGGGCAGCCAGAGGAGAGTTCACTGCACTTTACTGAATGATCAAGACAGGAGAATTCACTGCACTTTACTGAATGATCAAGACTTGCATGAAACAATAAAAGTTGTAAAAGATCTTTTACCCTCTAGCTTCTTATCTTTACTGTATCTCCTATATCCTGCTCCAGGTATACCTGTGCCCTTTCCAGTACTGATGCATCTTTCCCCTTCTCCAGAGGTAAGCAGAACATACTGTACAGCTGTGTGGTTTCATCTCTAAGGCGAGGCACTTTTCGGAGTTATTTTTAATGGTCATCCTGAGAAATGTCACTGGTATCTAATGGGTGAAGGGTAAGGATACCGCTAAATATCCTGCAGTACAAAGAGCACTCCCACTACAAAGACTTACTGAGGAACACCAAGGTAGATGGTAAACTATCCAATAGGACTTTCTGTCATGATGGGGATGCCTCATACAGCAGCCACTATCATATGTGCACTTGAAATGTAGCTGGTGCCGTGGAGTCCTGAGTTGTTGACTCAACTTTTAAAGTCTAAACCATAGGAGACCTGTCTGGTTTACAAAGGATGGGCAGAAAGGATTGTACAGGTAGAAAGGAGAACTGATGGAGGAATTTAGAGGAAGCTGCAAGGGAAGTGTGTCCCAAGGACACCATGAGACCAAAGGCAGAATGGTCTCTGATGGAAACAACAGAAGTTTATATATTTGGTTTGGTTTTGTCTTTCAAGACAACAGCCAGTGCTCGCTTTGGCAGCACATATATTAAGACAAAAGCCAGACTCTGTGGCTCAGTAATTTAAATGATGTGGAGCATTTCGGCTCTTTCTCTATCCCATAATATCTGGGGCCTTAGCTGGAAAGACGAATGACGGGCTGGTGCTTTGGCGCAATAGCTGACTCTGGGTTTAGATGGAACTGTCAGCCTCCTCACCAGGGTTTGGGCTTCCCCACAGCATGAAGGCTTAAGCATATTTGAACTTCTTTCATGGTGGGACGGGGCTTTCAGAGTCAGGGCCCTATAGCTCCCGAAGTCACATAGCATCACTCCTGCCATACTGTAGGTTTAGCAGGCACAGACCCGCCCATAGTCAAGCTGTCAGTGCATAAACCTACTGCTCATCAAAATAACATCAAAGAATCTGAAGGCCTGTTTTGTAAGCACTATCTGTTTACCTGGCCCTCACATTTTTAAAAATTGACATATAAAAATGGCATGTATTTGTTGTGAGCAACACATTTTGAGAGGTGTAAACATCGTGCAATGCCTACATCAAGCTAATCAATAGGCACATCACCTTGTATACTTGGGTTTTTCTTTTTGGTGGAGAACAATTAAAATCTACTATCTGAAAATTTTTAAGAATAGAATACATTGTTATTAACTATAGTCACCATGTTGTAGAGTAGATGTCCTGAGCTTATTACTCCTGTCAGCTTAAAATTTTGTGTCCTTACTAACATCTCCCCAGTTTCCCTTCTCCTTCCTCTAACTTCCTGGTGGTCACCCACCATTCTACTCTTCACTTCTGTGAGCTTGAGTCTGTGTACTCTACATGTTAGTGAGGTCATGGGAATTAGAACAGCAAGAGCTTGGAGGGACCTTTTCCTCTGGAAGTGGTGCAAGCCAGGGCCCACATGGTAGCACATGCTAGTTAAAAGGTGAAGCCAGGGTGAACTTCACAGGATGAATGTGATCCTTAAGTACTCCAAACACGTACTAATAAAAATTAAAAAGAAAGATGAAGCCATGTGTTTATTTCAGAATAGACAAGAGTTGGATACAGTGTTTAGTAAGAGAAACAGCTTCAGTTAGTGAATGAAAGGAGTGGGCACAGAGGGAAAGATGATGACGGTGAACAGTGAGGAAGGTACGTAAAGGGAGGTGGCAAGGAGAGAAAGGTAACTGATGACAGAAGGGCTAGACGCAGGGGTGCTGAACCAATGGCATGCGTGCCACAGTAGGCTGTTTGTATCTTTGAAAGCTCTAGAAGTTTCACCATCCCTGGGCTAGAAAAGACCATGATCAAGCTTGGGAAGCACATTTCTCAAGGAGGAAAAATAGCCACCTTTGCTGTTAGTGCCACTCTACCCACGTGTAGCAGTCTGGCTCCTACCGGGAAACACTTGACTTACCACATTGGGATGATCTGAGGAAAATTTCATAAAGCAGTGCAGAGCAACAGGAAGGACTGTGGACCCCAAGCCTAGTGACAGTGTGCTCGCATCTCGAGGCCCAAGTGGTAAGGCAGAGCCATCCTGAAATCCGGCGAAGCAGCGGCCTTTGGGGAGAGGGCTACACAGAGGAGTTACGGCCTTCGGTGGAGGATTCAGGCTGCTCTGCCAGGTCTGTCCAGTAGGAAGATTCCCTGACGTCATCTTCCGCTTCCTTGTGATCTGTCTCCAGGGCTCCCCTGGCCAAGCCTCCGCAGATGCCAGAGCACAGGTCCCTGTGGGTGGGGTGCACACAGCTTCCTGGGCTGCAGCACTCCTTCCCTCTATCCTTTCCTTCCCTCTCAGTACCTCTATGTGTAACTTTTCACCCAACTTTATTCAGCTTTTTCTTGTTCCTCCATTCTGTCTTTTGTGGCTAAGATTATTTTAAATCTGGCAAGTGACATGTAGAATTGGTGTAAGTCATTGAGGCTGTTTTTCAGTATCTGTGCTCTGCCAGCCTAAGAAAACTCTTAGGTTCGTTGCCTCTTTAGCCTCCTTACAAATGCCTGGCCTGTGTCCTAGCTCTCCTGTGTGGAACGGAGCTTTGCAATCTGTCCATCCTGAGGTCAGTTCTCTGTACCAGAAGAAGCCCTGTACCTATACCTAGGCACAGAGTGAGTGACTGAGGGCTGCCCAACATCCCAAGTGTAAAGGACTGATTTACCTGTCAGCAGGTGGCACTGGAAGTCACAGAAGCATGAAAAGATGTTATTTACCAACCGAGAACCTAAGCTCTGGACGTCACTTGCTAAAGTGATTTAATCATTCAGTGACATAAAAAGGGTTAAACATTTTTTTCAAAGGGTTAAACTAGGCTAGGAGTGGACAGAAGAGAAACAAGTGATGTTTAGGGGTGAAATGTATAGGCCTAGTCACCAGGTTAGAGTTGAGAGCAGTGCCTGTCTTTAGTCGGGCTGTAATGCCTCAGTGTCCCAAAATGAGTCAAAGCATCGTCATTAACTGTGGAGAAGAACCAGAAATTGCACAGTGCCAGATCCATTGAATAAAGTAGATGAGAATATACTGTAATGTTTTTATAAGCCTGCCTTTCTGTTGAATGGAATTTGATAGCAGTAATTCACTGTATTTTTAAATTATACCTTGTAGACACTCAAGGAAGAATACTTCCAGAATTGCTTCAGAAAGTGACAAGAAGAGTGAGATAAGTGTGTTCAAAGTGAGTAGGAGTATTTTGAGGGAAATTCATGGCAATATGTCTTTTACTGTAATAATTTCAAAAATTTTGACATTTGCTGTATATTTCTATCACAGCTTATATAAAAAGCTATTCTTTCATGCCATGGTAACCAAGTCAGAGGAAAGAAGAGCTGAATAGAGAAGTAGGTGAGGGGGGTAAATGGAGAATGAAGAAGATAATAATTAACAGAGTTAAATTATTTAGCAAAGGTACTACATTTTTTAGTACCTTTTTTCAATGAAATCTTTTCACTCTTAAAAATGATGGAGGATCTCAAAGAATTTTAAGTGAGTAATATCCAGATATATCTTGGTAAATCAGTTACCCAGCACTGGTGGCCTGATTGGTGATGTTTCTCAATTTCTTTTTTTTTATTTTAATTGAATTCTTTATTGGTACAATTTATATACATCTCAAAATCACGTATAACATTGGGGAATTTGTACCCGTATATGACACAAGTTAATTCTCATTTTTACCCATATTCCTACCCACCCACACCTCCTCACCCCCTTTATACATGCTCTTTTATTTTCTTTCTGTATCATATTTATTCCTTCCCCTCATCACATTCCCACACCAAGTTTCCTATGGAAATTTTCCGCTCTATAAAAGCTGTCCTACTTTCTAGAGCTCATTTGCATCTACAGGTGTTCATGTCAAAGAGAAGGTCCAGAAATTGTCTATCTGTGATCTATTGATTTCACTTATTAGTATATCCTCCAGGTGTCTCCATTTGCACCTAAATGGATCGATCTTGTCATTCTTTATTGTTTCTCAATTTCTATGGTGTAAATTCCCCTCATAGACTTTTCCAAGCTATGAATGGTCTTTCTCACAATCCAGCCCCAACATACCACTGGATAGCTCTTGATATTTTCCATTTAATATAGAAAATTAAGATTGAATACATTTATTATATTTCATTCAAAAATAATTACTACATGTTAGCAATTTGATTAATGCATATTGTTTACACAAATTAATAGGTTTCATTTTGGCAGATTAAATTATACACATACATAACTTGGTTCACAAGCTTAATTCACAAAATCGTGGAAAGAATTAAGCCAAGGTGCGTATGTATAGCAAGTCTTAATACAAAACAACTAGATTCTCATATCTTCTTGTGTATTAAATATGTTGCAATATCACTTGTCATCACTTGCCTCTGGAAGACTTCACAGCCAACTTATGAGAGAATGAACACAAAAGATAAGTTCCGTCTCATTGTTATTATGAATGTGGTCAGATCACAGACACCCTGAGAGGATCTGGGGTCCCCTACAGATCTGTGAACTACTTCAAGAACTGCTGCCATGTGAAAAAACACCACAAAGTTTTATTGATTTCATGTTCTAACAGTAAGAGGTTGAGTGACCATTCCCTACATGGTATTGGTATATTATTATATGTGTGTGTGTACATATATTTAGTAAGAATATCCAAAATAAAATTTTTAAGGTTGAAATGAGCACAGCTAATGAGACCAGTTGTTCTCCTCCCTGCCCTAAGCCTTCTTGTCCAGTCTACATCTCCTCAGAGGCCTGCCATTGTAAGAGTGATGCTGATCATAAGGCCTTCGGGTGTAGTGAATAGGAGTCTAAATCGTGAAACTTGGAAAAATAATATTCCCAGAGTCAATACAGAATTGATGTTTCTTAAGCAAGAGCGGACTGAGAAGGGGCGAGAAAATCGAGATAAGCTACTTGGAACATTCCGTGAGGAATGGAAAGGCAATAATTGATTATCTTGGGGATTAGATGGATGGGACATTTGAGTCAAGACACTAAAAGAAGCCAATTATCAGTGCAAGAATTGGTTATCTTTGACTTCTTCCCAAGAGCAAAATAAGCAAAGCAGTAAAATCCCTAGCAGATGTTTTGAGATAACCTGAGCACAGTACTGTATTTTTATATTGGAGTCAGATAATATAAATAGTAGTTTCATGAGGTTTCATTTTTCTAAGTGGCTTGGAAGTCATGCTTCTAGTGGTTTTGAACTGGCATGGCAACATAAGGCTGTACTTCCAGGGATCATTTCTCCTGCTGGTGAGCTGGCCTGTCCTTTGCAGATAGCTGTGCTTCTCCAGGGAGCACCTTCTCATCAGTGAGCCCTTGAAGATAATCCTCTGAGGAGAGATAAGTTGTGCCTGAAGTGACGCCTCCGCACCATACTTCCTGCTCCGGGTGGGGACTTGATTTTGAAGATAGCTGTGCCCTGCTGGATGTCAGCTAGTCCCCAGCAAGGGGTCACTTGGCACGTGGTAAGGTATCAAGGTTGTGCAGGAGAATACGTATCTGTTGGCTAGTCTTAGTGGCAAAGAGAACTGCAGCAGCCATAGGAAGAAATCTCTGGTAGTAGAATTTTAGTGACTGTGAAATCAAAATAAGAGCCAATAGGGGCTGGGGATTTAGCTCAAATGGTACTGCACCTACCTTGGAAACAAAGGGCCAGAGTTCGGTCCCTGGTTCCACAAAAAAAAAAAAAAAAAAAAAAAAAAAAAAAAAAAAAAAAAAAAAAAAAAAAAAAAAAAAAAAAAAAAAAAAGGGCCAAGAAGGTAATAACCAAGTCAACCCAGAGGAAAACTGTCTACACCAACTCTTAAAAGTCTGGCTTTGGGGCATTAACATGTATTATACACAATGATAACAATAAAAATGCATTTGGGGGCTGAGGTTGTAGCTGTGAAACAAAACAGTTACGCAGTAGTTACTAAGCGACAGTAACTGTGAGGAGCTAACTTGTCATTTGCTTTATTTAATCCTTGAAACAACTCAGCAAAGCAAGTGGTATCATCAGCATTTTGCAGAGGATGAGGCTTTGAGAGGTGAGGTTTACACAGAGCCGCCTAGCTAGTGAGAGGCGAAAGAAGGTACAGGGTCTTCTCTCTGGGACCCTACCTTATAGAAGCATCAGAGCAGTGATGACCCCAAAACAACAGAACTTTTGGGACCTCGGGTTTTGGTTTAGGTTTTCTAACATAATTTCATATCTGACTGATCATGACCACAAAAAGCGAGGAAGTATCTGGGTTGTAAATATTCTCTCTCCCTTTTTATCTTTCCATTGAAAGTCATAAAAACCTCCCTCCAAACCTGGATTCAAACTACATTTCTTAGAATCTTCTGAAATACTTGGCTTCGGTTCATATCCTCTCTCAAAGCCAGGTTGCACTGTTCTTTCTCTGTCTCTATTGAGAGGAACCCAATTCTGATGGATTTACTGATTTCTTTTTCCTCACTGTGCATGTGTGGGCCCTTTTCTCCTAAATATAAACTTAAGGGCTGGGGTTGTAGCTCAGTGATACAGTGACTGTCTGGTAAGCACAAGGTCTTGAGTTTGATCCCCAGTACCAATGAATAAATAAATACACACAAATTTAAATTTTTTTTTGATGGTGAGGATTAGCCAGAGCCCTTGCAAATGTAAAGTGAGTATTCCACCACTGATCTATATCTTCAGCTCTGAATTTTAATTTTTTTTTTTTTTTTTTTT
>PVIC010009253.1:0-46088 GCA_004025085.1 Thryonomys swinderianus | reverse complement strand
CAAGTGTATTATACTCTAGAACAAAATGTGTCTATATTCTTTGCCTATCCAGTGATTTTGGGGAGACTAAAATCCATGAACCAACTGGTCTGATGAAGGAAATTCCAAAGAAGCCCAATGCTCTTTCTGTGGCATAGACACAGCTCCTTTCAGTTAGCCAGATTTTTAGTGATAACTGGGGGCAAAAATTAAGTATGAAATTCTTAAAATCTTAAATTTTAGCCCCAGGAACCATATAAAGAATCTGGGAGCAAAGGATATCAAGTACTTTGTATAGAGACAAAAAGATTCTTTCAAGCCTTCTTAGGAATCACCAAGACAACACACATCATACCTCAAGAGTCCAAAAGTGTACAGGTTTTGAGACAAGATTTCTTGGGATACATGGTAGAGAAGGAACACTTGAAGAATTTTTTGTATGTGTGTGATACATTTCAATATGCTCAGCCCTCCAAGTACTCAAGCTCTGACAGTGCAATGCATGAAGTTGTAGGAATTAAATGATGGGTGCAGTTGAGATGAAGTTGTAGATGCCTGGAACATAAAATATCTGCCAAAGTAAACTGGAGACTATGAATACAGCCAGCTCAAGAGAGCAGGGATGCTATAGGTGTAGGACTGCATGAGGACTCTGGAACTCACACCCAACCACCACTGTCATAGAAGAAGGATATATGGCTGTATGACTCTGTTTGTCCTACTTGGGTTTTGATCTGATTCTTTTCTTTCCCTCTATCCCTCCCTTTTGAAATGGTAATGCTTACTCTATACTACTGTATCTCAAAATTGCTTAAAAGAAGCTCACAGCCAAAAGCTATCTCTGTCTATCAATAGAGTCTTTGTGCCAGACTTTAGAAAAATACTGAAGCTAATCAAACTTTGGAAAAGGGATTATAGCATTCTTGTCTGTGTGTAAGATAGCTGAAACACAATTATGAACTTGCTATCTATATCTGGAGATAAAGTACTGATTTAGGAAGATGTATTTAGACAGCAAATTGACAAGAAATTGCCAATGACAAACTGATAGTGTCATCTTGACTGACATTGTAAGGGTTGGAGGATCATATTTCTGGGGAAGTGATGGAAGTGTGACTCTGATGTCTCTGTCTGGCCCTTATTCTTTTTCTCTGGCCCTATTTTTCTGTTCATCTTCCCATTCACCATAAACTGAGTATCCTCTGCCCTCCACCATGATGTTTCTGTCTTAGAGCTAACTGATCAGTGACTAAGACCTTTGAAGTAGGGAGCTCAAAATACCATTTCTGCCTGTAAGTTGTGAGAGTCAGGTAATATGTCCAGCAACGGGAATGCTGGTACATGGCCTACAACATACCTGTTCTCTCTTAGAAAAATGTTTCATGAGCATCTGGTGCTGGGTAGTTATTTTAGAAGTAGCTGTTTTACTATGTTTTTCAACTTCTTTATTTCTTTATTTTATTGTGTTTATTTATTGGGTTTATCATTGAGAGTGGACAATTGCCTACTATTATAGAAATACTTAATTCTCCCATGAATTTTGTCAACTTTTGCTTCAAATATGTTAGTCACACAAAAGTTTAAAATCATTCTTTCATGCTGAATTAATCCTTTTATTATGTAATATCATTCTTTGTGTTTTATAAACCTCTAAAATTTCAGGTTCTTTCTGCCTAATGTTAATCTAGCTCTCTCTGATCTAGTTGGGTTACTCTTGGCAATGGAAAATCTTGTTCATTACTTGCATTTTTAACCTTTATATATATTTTATATGTAAAGTGAAACTCTTTTTGCAAGTGGCATGCAACAATGGCTGGAACCACAACCATAATGAGCACCATCTACATTTCTATTATGAGAAGCAGCCATCAGTGATCAGACCAGCAAACCCTGACATTTAGAAAATAAAGGCCCTTTGTCCACCCTTCCTCCTTCAACCCATAGTTAAGCCACTCTGTGAACACATGCACAGCTGCCTGCCACAGGGTTGGCTGGGAATGATGGGAGGGCCTGCTAATATGCTAAGAGCTGGAGCTGACCACAATTTACCATTCAAATAATGTCTCTGAAAACTGCAATCCTTCAATAGCATTCACAATTCAAAAACAATTGCTTCAGACAGCTTCTACTAGAACACTTTTTTGTCTGAATAAAGAACAATTTCTGGCATTTCCCACTCTGCTACAATCTTTCTAAAATCCTTTCTGATGTTTTCATGACTTATGTAGCAATACAATTCGTTAAGTATATCACAGAAAATACTTTTATACAAAATAATTAAAATGTTATTTTACTTCCAAAAAATATCATGTTATTGACTCATTAAACATTTTTATCATAGTTACATCTTTTCTATACTGTTTTTAGCATATGTAACATAAAAGATTGTTATAGGTTATTAAATATAAATACCATTTCTCATTATTTGTTATGGGTAAAATATTTTAGAAAGCAGCACACATGGCAATCATTCAATGTTTACTTGTTTATTGTTAATTGATGGCATTTCTTTACAGTAGCAAAAACAAGTTACTGTCTTCACATAATTATGCATTTTTTACCATTGAATTTAATATGACTTTCTTTTATGAATTATTTTGTTTTTAAATTTAGTTTTAATGATCAGATTCAGTATTTTCTTTTATTTTTTTTTCTAAAAGAAGCTAATCTATTTTTGTTGCAGTACTATTAAAGTGGGATAGGAGGAGCCACTGGGAGTCCATTTTCTGTATTACCTATGAATTTTACACACACACGCCCACACAAACACATATACACAAGCCAACATACCACAAGTACAGTGTAAATGTAAAAGAATCAGAAATATTACATTTGTTTACAAGTTCTAAGAGTCTGTGATGGAAAGCTCCACCTTGACCTAGATCAAAGTAGTACTGGCCCATCATAAAGGGTTATTTTCTCTCATGTAACTTCTTTGTCTGCTGGGAAAAGCAACAGTGACCTTCCTGACACTGACTACAGTGAGACAAGTGGCTCACTCGCAAATGCCCATGGGAATTCCCACTCTTCTAAGATAAGCCATTACTTCACTGAATGATAGTCATTAATAGAAAGGACAGGAAATATGTATCTCAAACTATGATGCAGAAACAGACTTCATTTACAAACAGAAAGGAGAAGAGACAAAATATTATGAAACTATACAAGTAAAATTGAACTTATATACTTGTTTTTCTATTATTGGGTATTTCAGGTCAACTCGTGTTATTTCTACCTTATTATTGATTTATTTTCTTTTCCTACTGATGAGAAATATATTATTTAAGAAATGATGACACTTACAATTTGTATAAATTTGCCAAGTAGAATTTGTGTTTATGAAACAGGTTTATTAGCTCCTTGAGGAAACTCATTTATTAACTTTATTTGTATAAAAAATTAAACAATTACCATGAGTAGTTGCTGGGCCCAGAGGTTATGATCAGCTTATTTAGGGTCAATCTATTGATTCTAGAATCTCTGTGACTGAACTTCCAAAAATCCCACATCCATTCAGTCCCTGACGCCTTCCAGTGACTGCCTTGATCTTTGGACATGCCATAAAACAAGAGAACTCAAGGTGTCTCATTCTCATTGTTAGTCACATGTAAACTTTTTGGTTTATATTTCAAGGAAATGTGCTATTTGGACTTGGAGCAAAGGAAAATTCATTTGAGAAAAATCTAGGTGTCACTGCAGAGACAGAATTTACCTTTTGTGATTATATTTATTAACAAAGTAGTATGTGTTTATAGTTTGCATTTTTCTTGTACAGTGATGACAAGACATAGGTAATAATATATAGGAATTATAAGATGATAGGCTTTACTTATTTCCAGGTTCAAACATGCAGTATAATTACACAGCTCCTACATTCCACCTTATTCCTACCAGAATTTTCACTTAGGAGACCAATAGGAGTTCAGTAATTCCAGGCTATTATTGAATTTATATCCCATTATATGTGCTATTTCTGTCTTGCACAAACTTTTTCAATGGGAGCCAAGTGCAATCTTGCCTTTCAGTATTCTTAAATAATAGACGATAGATAGATGGCAGATAGAGATAAACACACATTCCTGAATTTGTTTGCCAAAATCATAGAAAAATAAGTTTTACTACTTCATAAGAATAAATCCCTAAAACATTAAGTAGTCAGGTTAGCCTGATAAAATCTTAACCATCTAGTTATCTGAGTCGAGTTCTGGTGTGTCACATAGAAATGTAGCCTTTATGCTCATACAGATCTCCATGGCAGTCAGCCAGACCAAAGCTTTGGAAGAGAGAAAACTCATCCCAGAGCCAATGAAGTTTATTCCTGCCCATTCTGAAAAATGAGATGATATTGATAATTGTTATAAAAAGTTTACCCCATGAGTCTCACTGGCTGCCAAGATTGTAATTGGGCTGAAATGTACTGCTGGAATAAAGCTTGCATCTGGGCCAGAGTCAAGGAGTCCTCATTCTCTGACTAGCACCAAGGGAAGCTTCTTTCATTTAGGGAAAACAGATGGAACAATTTCACTGTAATGGAGTTCATTTTAAAGAACTGCTCCAACTTGCCTGTGTGGATGGCCAGTTGGATAGGTTTTCACATAAATAGCCAACACCTGTAGGAATTGTGCTTATTAACCCCAGGTCAAATAAATCCAGTTGAATAATATTTTTAGGCATCTAGTATGTATGAGGCATAACTATGATCATGATTTTACTATGGTTGTTATATAACTAATTATTATTTTCCTTTTCTACTAAACAATTGTAATAAAACAGTATTTTTTAATAATGTGGACTTTTTCAGAACATCTTTAGAGCTTTTTTTTTTTTTTTTTTTTTTTTTTGAGACAGGGTCTCGCTTTGTAGTTCAGGCTGGCCCTGAGCTCACTATGTATCCCAGGCAAGCCTCAAACTCAGCAATCCTCCTGTCTCTGCCTCCCAAGTGCTGGGATTACAGGCGTGAGCCACCATGCCTGGCAGAGTGGTATGTGGTATTGATTGCTGGTGGGCATGAGTATCCACACCCAGCATTGTATGTGGTTACCAGGGATCGAACTCACGTCCTTGTGCTTGTGAGGCAGGTGCTGGAACCACTGAGCTAACCCTCCAGCCTGAGCATGAATTATTTTAATAAAACTCACAGTATTTACATCCTTTTTCAAATTGGACTTTAAAAAGCAATCTCTGAGGGGCTGAGGATCTAGTTCATGACCTGATGCCTGCCTCACAAGCCCAAAATCCTGAGTTCAATCACTGTTACCCCCACAGTCTCCCAAAAAGTACTGAGTGCATTCAACTTCCCAGGCATCTTTTATCTTCCCCCAGGACTAGCCCAGGATTAGTAAATTCATAACACCTGAACATTTCGTCAAAAATTTGGAGTCCTATTATTCATGCAAAAAATTATATCTATAAATTTATTCTGAGTTATTGCAATGACTCAGTAACAAAATTCAATAATCACTTATTTCTAGTATATGTTAATCACTAATTATTCTATGTTGTAGGGATTAAAAAATGCCTAAATAATGCAATATTTGCATAATAAAACACAATGCCTTTTAATGGCAAAGTTAACTAAATAAAAATTTCAATGTTGCCAGGCGTGGAGGCTCACACCTGTAGTCCCAGCACTTAGGAGGCAAAGGTAGGAGGGTTGTTGAGTTCGAGGCTCACCTGGGTTATATAGTGAGCTCAGGGCCAGCCTGAATTACAAAGCGAGACCCTGTCTCAAAACAAACAAATAAACAAAAATTTCAATGCTAAGAGAAGCAGGGCAGTTGGGATTGAAGACTTGTCCTATCACATACAGGATACCATTATACGTTATCTGGAGGCTTGTGGAAATGTAAAAAAATACATGCTCCCACCAGTTCAAACCACGCTAGTACATTCATGACTGGCTCATTAGGCACCGTTACTCTGGAGGTAAAAATGAATGTAATCATTTTTATCAGTCTTTTTATTAATAAAATATATAAAATGGAAAAGTCATCCATTCCAGCTACCTAGGAACAAGACATATGAACACTGTTCTGTCTTAAGTGTATTGAAAAAAATAGAATAAAAACTATAAAATAGTTCATTTTATGAGTTTCATAGTTATATGATGTTCAGAATTGACAATGTATATTCATACAAATAATTTCATGTCTTTTTTGCTTGTAATGTATTTAGCTGAAAGCTCTGAAAATTACATTGAATTTGCAGTTCATGATAGATTCTTACTTCCTAGAGCTCAACAGAGTGTAGTTTTACCTCTAGTCTGCACAATTTCTACTGTTGTTTATTAGCTGTAAGAATTTGGGCAAGTATCTTAGTGTTCAGCGTCTTAGTATTCACATTTACAAAATGGGGAAATGGGGCTGGTTGATAGTAACAAATAGTTGTTCACTGAATAAGGGCATTGAGAAGAGAAAATGACTTAAAAGACTAGTATTATTATTAAGTTAGCACAGAATAAATACCAAATGAAAGAATTATTCCACTCAGGCTAGAAGTAAATTTAAAGAATATAATTTAATGACAGAATTTAACTAGTCTTATATTTGGAAACTACTGAAGTACAGTTTGATGAGACATGTATTCTAAGAACAGGGAAAAGTTTTCAAAACACTAATGAACAGGGTCCCCCTCAAGGAACTGAAACTGGTTTTCAGGAGGCAGGGGTGTAAAGTGAAACCTGAGACATGAGCACAATTCCACTTTTGTCTGGAGATGATGATAAAAGTAGGTATGCCCTCTGTGTAACTGACTACATATACTGTCCTCGGAAAGCCAACGGTAACAATATACCAAGAGAAGAAAAGAAGTAGAAATAAGCCATGCCATTTAGGAGAGGACTAAAACTTCCATAAATGACTCATAATCCAAAAGGCAAGGTGTTCATAGTAGTTAACTGATTGTGTCAATCTGAGTAAGGAACACCCCAACTACATTGGATAAGTATAGTTATGTGCAGCTAAAGACAGAAGACTCGCTTAGGGCAGCTTGTAGCTTCAATGGTATAAATGTGAAAAAAAGAAAGAATTCTAATTTCTGCTTCTTTGGAAGCACTCCAGTCTTCACCTTTACCTTGGGCATGCTCTCCTGGCTTCCAGTGCAGACTGTGCAGCCTTCTAGCCCAGATGCTTTGTCCTCCTGGTCAAGACTTGCCTGGGACACACACTGAGCTCCAGGCCTCCTACTGGATCCTTCGGATCTCCAGCATGCAGAGCGGTTCAGCACTCTTCCACACCTGCTTCTCTAGGTGGCCACTGTATGCCAGTGGTGGAAATCCATATATATTTCGCATTAAATTAGTTTCTCCAGCAAGCATGGACTGATATCTTCTCCTTCCCTGCCTAGCTGATTAAGACAGGATGTTTGTCTCCTTAATGTTTGTCTCTCCTATCTTATGTAGGACACTCTCCAGTTAACCTTTTCTGGACTATGCCTTTGAAGCCAACAGTTTCCAAATCTCAGTCAAAACATCTACTGCAACTAGGTCAAGAGAATAAATTTTGGATTTTAGAAATTGAATGTGGTACACTAAAGTAAGTATTAACATACAAACGCATTACAGATACTTCTATAGATAGAAGTAAACACTTATAAGATGTTTATAACTTCCAGGGAAACAGTAGAACTACAGAGATTTATTCCCAGGTGAAAGAGAGAAGATCCCAAAATTCAAGAAAAGGTTCTTTTATGTGTTAGACTTATCAATTATACTATGTCACGAGGGCTATAAAAAAATATAAAATGGTTTCCCTGGAAGAAATAAGTAAATTGTTTTGTGCACGGGGTACAATTTTTTTTTTTGAGACAGGGTCTCGCTTTGTAGTTCAGGCTGTTTTTTTTCTTTTTTCTCTTTTGCAAATATATATTTTTTTACATAGGATAACATTATAAAATGAAAGATGTATATATAGTATATGTTGAGAGGAATTTAATAATAAACATAAAAACATGAATTTTAACCCTGATTAAAGTTTTGTTTTATTTCCTAGTAAGAATCCACTGTTTTATTTTCAATTACAAAGACAAATACCAAAAATCTAAATGCTGAGCCAATAGATGATTTCACAGTAGTACCCTAAATATTTATTTGTACCATGCCATCAGAATATTTCCAGAGTTTTTCCATTTCCATTTGAAAGCCTACAATTTACTCCTGTTTAACAACAGAATATTTTTCAATACATTATCAATAATAGTATTATTACTGTATTATTCATGATTCATCATTATAATCTCTTCCATTTTTGTCTTTTATGTATTAGATTTTTATATTGTTCTTTGAGTTTAAGAACAATATAAAAGGGCCAGAGATTACTCAGTGATTCCAGCACATGCCAAGCAAACTCAAAGTCCCTGGTTCCATCCTGATAATCACATACAACAATACAGGGTGTGGTGACTCACGCCCACCAGCAATGAGTACCACACACAACAATGCCAGGTGTGGTGGCTCACACCTGTAATCCCAGCACTCAGGAGGCAGAGCCAGGAGGATTACTGAGTTCCAGGCTTGCCTGGGCTACATAGTGAGCTCAGGGCCAGCCTGAACTACAAAGCGAGACTCTGTCTCAAAAAAAAAAAAAAAAAAAAAAAAAAGAATAATATAAAATATAATTTTGAAAATAATGAAAATCTAGCTAAGAGAAGTAACATCAGAAGACTCAGAAGTAAAAAATGTAATAAGTAAATATTACATTGATGCTATGTCAAATTACAAATCAGAGATCTTTCTTTGGAAAGAATACTTAGGAAAGAATACACAGTATAGAAAAGTTATGCAAAAATGGCCTCAAAGTTGAAAGGGTGGTTTGGGACACAAGTAGTGATGGAACGGGACAGAGCTATCAAAATCCAAACTCACACATCCATTCAAATTGTTTCTCATTTGCCACAATTGTTGATGTTTTGCTTTGTTTTGTTTTTTCTCCCCCTCCTGGTCTGAACCCCAATTACAAATAATTGGCTTAAAACGCTCTCAAGCAGTGCCCAGTGAGAGAAGCATGTTATGCTTTCAAACATTTAGGCCACTCACTCTCTCATATGTTATAGTCTGATGGCCAGATTTCTCTCTGTGCCATGAAAACTTGGTCCAAGATGAAACTGGAAAAAAGATGGTTCAGTGACAAAGTGATGAATGAGGTTGGGCTGTCCTCCTATAATCTTGGCAAGAGAAACGGTTTTACAAACATGTCTGACCTGAAAGACATTCTTTAATATTCCAAAGTCAAACAACTGATAACTACAATCTATGAGAAAAACAAAGAAATCCCTTTCAACTTTTTTGTAGATGTTAAATTCAAAATTGTTGCATTAAAACAGCAAACATTATTGATAAGAATTTTATTTTTTATAAATATTCAAATATATATCTTCTGAATTCTAAAATCAAAAGACATATTAGGTAAAAACAAAACAGAACAAAACAAAACAAAAAACACCAAAACCTGTTTTAGTGAGGTGTCCTTTATCTTGTAACATGATTTGCCTTATGCTTCACTTAAAAATTCACTCAACAGGGTTGGGAATTTAGTTCAGGTGCTACCATGCCTACCTTGGAAGCATAAGGGCCAGAGTTTGATCCCCAATTCCAAAAAAAAAAAAAAAAAATCATTCGACAAACTTCAAAGGTGACCAAAAACACAGCTCTTAGATAATTATGCACACTTTAAAGAAATGATTCTTTCAGATAGTTTCATAATATTTAGCTTTTGAAGACAAATGCTTTTCTCAAAATGAATTTTAAATGTCTGTCTTGGTTACTTTTCCCATTACTGAGACAAAATACCTGACATTCAAAGTTAAGGCAGAAAAGGTTCATATTTCTTCTAGCTTAAATGAACTATACAGAATATGAATATGTATCAAAACATATCTAGAATTTGGTGTTTATCATTTATTAAGTAAGAGATTTTGTGTAGAAGTCTCAGAAATGAATCGATGATAAAAAGACCTTACCAAGAATGTATATTTAGGATGTGCTGCATAAGGAGAGATTTTTGATTGGTGAATTGTCTATGGAACACTATAAATAATGTCGAAGCACAGTGGCACTAGAGCTGAATAGTTATGCCACTAAGTAACTGTGTTTGGGTAAGTTTATTCCTAATATAGAAATCAAGATAAACAAAAATAGAAAGAAACGACACAACGTATAGTTAAGCCTTGCCTTATGAATTCAATTCATTCCCCAGGACAAGCTGAAACTCAACTTGATCAACTGCCTTTAGAGTCTCCCCTCTGTCTAATTTTAGGACGTAGTTTCTTCCAGGTGGGTCTCAATGTCTACAGAGGATGTTGTAATATTAGTTACTGAAAGAACAGTAGATTAGGTTTTTAAAAAGCTTCAATTAAGAAGAAAGCAGTAGTGTAATTGTGACGTGTGTGTATATATACATATATATATATATATATATATATAATGTACTAATAAAATTTACCAATAAAAAAAGAAGAAAGCAAAACTGTGATGTTAAGAAAAAGGATGACTGAAATTATATAATGGAGGAAGAGATTAAACCCGTGCTCAGTTCGAGTGTGAGTGATCAGGAAAAGAAATGCAGTAAGAAATTCTTTTTTTTTTTTTTTTGGTTTTTGAGACAGGGTCTCGCGTTGTAGTTCAGGCTGGCCCTGAGCCCACTATGGTGCCCAGGCAAGCCGCTGCGAACTCAGCAATCCTCCTGTCTCTGCCTCCCGAGTGCTGGGATTACAGGCGTGAGCCACCATGCCCGGCATTGTGGTATGCGGTGTTGATTGTTGGTGGGCGTGTCTCCATGCCCAGCATTATATGTGGTTACGGGGGATCAAACTCAGGTCCTTGGGCTTGCGCGGCAGGCGCCGGAACCACTGAGCTAACCCTCCGGCCCAGTAAGAAATTCTTGACCAGTGTGTTTTGTTGGTGATGATTATCATTCACTAACTATGGAAAGAAGATACAAGTTAGATAGAAACAATGAAGTTTCAACTTTGAACATACTGAGCTCAAGGTACCTATACATTATTAAAAACCACATTTCTATAGTGAAAAACAGTAAATCAAAACAGGGTGTTAAAATTTCACAATATTCTTCAGTTTCTGACGCATTTAGTCCAATGAAAGACATCCCAAAATACAAAAGAATTCAGAAAGACCTTAGCAAAGGGTATTTTTTTTTTTTTTTTTTTTTTTTTTTTTTTTTTTTTTTTTTTTTTTTTTTGCTTTTTGAGACAGGGTCTCACTTTGTAGTTCAGGCTGGCCCTGAGCTCACTATGGTGCTCAGCCAAGCCGCTGTGAACTCAGCAATCCTCCTATCTCTGCCTCTGAGTGCTGGGATTACAGGCGTGAGCCACCGCACCCGGCATTGTGGTATGCGGTGTTGATTGTTGGTGGGCGTGTCTCCATGCCCAGCATAATATGTGGTTACCGGGGATCGAACTCAGGTCCTTGCGCTTGCGAGGCAGGCCCTGGAACCACTGAGCTAACCCTCTGGCCCAGCAAAGGGTATTTCTTAATCAAATATGAAATTTCATGTATAGATAGAGGGAGAGGAACAGACACATGGAGAGAGAGAAAGAGACTGGAAATAATTCTACACTTAGTAATTTTCCACATACACAGCATCAGAGCAAGAGCGAGATAAACTCTCAGAGTAAACATAAACTGGTTAGTGTTCTTCATAATACTAATTTTATCTAATGAAGAAATATAGATCTTTGCTTATTATAATAAAAAACAAAGATAAGCCAAACTTTTTGGTTTTGCATCTTCAGTGGTGTGTAGCTGTCAAATAAAATTGGATATAGTTATGAGATGCAACATGTGTATCTATAAGGTGAATTTATTAACCCAATCAGGCTAAATAAAACAGTCACTTCACATGGTTGGAATTTTTTGTGTGCAGGTGTGCTAAGAACATTTAAGATCTACTGTGTAATTAAATCTTAATATATAATATAGCAATATTAACTGCACTCTACATGTTGAATATTGGATCTCCACAATTTATTCCTACTGTGTAGAACTAGGTCATCTTTGATCACTATAAATTTTCTTGGGGTATAATTTACATATAATAAAATTCACCTACCTGAACTGTAGTGTTTCATTTATTTATCTGTATGTAACCCCTATCACAACAAAAATATAGAGCCTCTACACCACCCCCTAAAATATCATTTTAGCCTCTAAGTTTTACATTTTACTAAAATGTAAAATAACACTCTACTACATTCAGGAGAATTTTTGCACTTGAAATGATGAGAAATGGGAGCATGATTGATTTATTCATATTTTAGCCTCTTTAAACATAGAATTCACATAGGAACTACTCCTCCATAGATGCCTAAGTAATAAATTTTGAATTCATAGCTGGCTATGGTGGCATAATTTGTCCTTCCAGAACTCAGATAGGCCAAGGCAGCAAGATGACAAGTTTGAGCCAGTTCAGCTACTTAGGGATTTAGTGAGATCCTATTGCAAAATTTAAAATAATAATAATAATAATAATAAATTATAAGGACCTAGGTTTGTAATAGTACAAAAGCTCTGGGTTCATTCTCGATACTATCTCAATCTTTTTAAATTTTAATTTCATGAATCCATGTTTATTACACTTAATTTTAAACTTTTTTTTAGGGCATGTTTTCAAAATACATACTAGAGTAATACTTATAATTATGAAATTTTATCTGAAACATCCATTTTCCTAACCTATAGTTGAAATTCTTGTTAATCGGAAATAATCCTTCATATAAGTAAACTTTGCAGGATTTGGTCAAGCAGTATCTCTTATGCATATTTCATAGTACTCTGGTTGTGTGTTGCTGTGATTGGAATTGTTCTTCAAAGGCACATCCTCAAAGAGGATACTGGGACTGGGATTCTAGCCTGCTTTTTTTTTTTTTTTTTTTGCTTTTTGGTCACCACTGAGTGAGATGTTTCCTCTACCTGATGTTCCTACTATAACATTCTACCTCATTACAAGCCCAAAAGTCTACAAAGCCAATAAACCATGGACTAAACCTTCTGAATCATGAACTAAGATAAATCTCTTCTGATATAGCTAAAAACAGTTATCAAATATATCAAGACATCTCTCTTTTTATTTATAAAATCTAGCCTTGGCCAGACTAATTTATGCTTTCTGCACTCTTCCAATGACTCTCACCTACTAGTTCCCCAAATTCTGACATATCAGCATGAAAGAGACCATGAATCAAACATTAGGAGCATTAATATGTAACTATTTTCTAGAGGCCAGTACAATTATCATGGAGAACAGCTAATTAAAGAATTTCAGATGCTGGAATATACTTGCAAAGTGTAACAATTATCTTTAAATTTGTTAAGTATTTCAAAATTCCTATGAGGAGAATAGTATCTAAGTCTATATCTAAATAAATGTGTTTTAAAACACAAAGCCAAGAAGACTGCTTTTTTAACCATGAGAATGTCACTTTGGGAGCTATTACTGGAGTTCAAATAGATAAAAATCTTTGTACTTCATTATGTCTTTTCTACTTACATGCCAAGAGAGAATAACTAATAGGGAGAGGAAGAAAGGTTTTATATTTGCAGATCATTATGAAAAATGTAGTCCATTCATACAACATAGAGTGTGATTACTTATGTGGACACCACGTAGAGTTAATGAGCCTCTGAAACCTATTATATCAGACACTACAAAGTACCTAGGAAGCTAAAAATTGAAACTCTCATGGCTACAGAATATTCAGGTGAATACTATGTTAACTTATTCTAAAAGAGAAAATTACAACATTTATTGCTATTGCTGTGGAGACAGAACAAAATTAAATGTAGGTTTGATCCTTGAGGACAAATTCCATATTCTATTGTACTTTATATCTACAGCATCTAGGGCAGTTATAAGAAGAAAGACTTCTATGTCTCCTTCTGTAAGCCTTGCAAATAATTTCCCCCTGTAATGGTCAGATGGCATGACAGTCCTTCCCAATGTATTCTTTTAACTCTAGACTTTGGGCTAAAATTAAATCTCAGAATGCAGTAACCCCAGTTTTTCATTTGTTGGAAATTGGATAAATGCAACTTGAAAATAATATTATATTCCACTTTGTTTTTCTCTTAAATGTATGTTTTTCAATGCCCTTAACATGATACTACATGGCCTATTTTTGTTAAATTGTATTTTTTATCCATAGAAATCACTTATTTCTAAGATGAAGTTTAGACTCTTCTGTTTCACAATACTAACAGTGTCTGTGTGTACATACACACACATACATGCACATCTGTGTGTACACATTCACTAATACAAAGATTCATTTTAGCTATAATACTGAAGCCATGTACATTATTCATATTTTTGTTTCTTTAAAAAATGAGAATATAATTTAAAGGACAAAAACTTAATTTTCATTCACAGTTTTTAGCCCAGGGTTAGGTGGTTCCAATGGGGAAACATAAAGTGGGAAAGACATGGCCTAAAGTCGCTGCTCACCTTGTGGCAGCAGGGAGCAGACAGACAGGGAAAGCAGAGGCCAAGGAGAACATCTACCATTGGTGACCTCCTTGATTTAACAGTTACGATCTCCTCGTAAGCCCGGTCAGCTAATGAACTCATCAAAAGATTAAAGTATTTCATGAAATGGGAGTCCTCACAATGGAATCACTTCTCAAAAGGCCCTACTTCTGAACTTGCCAGTCTCCTGTCATACACTTTGCTTTATTGATTGACTGAAAGATTTTTTGAGACAGGGCGTTGCTATGTAATTCTGGCTGGATGTGACCTCACTATGTACCGGCCAACCTGACACTAGCAGTAATCCTCCGGACTCAGCCTCCCAAGTGCTGGCACTACACACCTGGCATAGAGGACATTTTAGACAGAACTACAACACTGAACCTTTCATGGCCTGACAGATGTATATTCCACCTGGTGGGGGAGGTAACTCCATGGTAATGTGCTTGTCTAGCTTCAGTGAGTACTAAGTACAATCTCCAGCAACCCTCCTAACCCACATACATATTAAAAACATTTTCAGTAAATAAAACTTGTAAAATGCACTCTATTTTCCCCAAATTTAAATGATTGACTACCTATATTCACCTAACCCATCAGGAGGGTCTCCAACAAGTTTTTTAGTTCCTAACCTTTAATTATCCTAATGTTTTACAATGATAATTGTAAACTGTAAGTTTCTACCTTATAGACCCCAAAACAGCGGACTTTTTATGTTTTTTTTTGGTAGAATAAAGACAAACGAAAAAGGCAATCTCAAAGTTTAATATTGCTTGTAATTAGAGACAGTTCAGCAAAATATAAATCAAGTATAATATGTCATTGGTATGATTTACATATTTAATTTTTCTGAGGCTTTTATGGTACATATTAAGTAAAAATATATATAGAACCAGAACATACATATTTGTAATATATCCAGTAGTAGAAATGTATTCCTAACATTTTGATATTTTTTTTTCAGTTTTTTTCTGGTTATATACAAAGCACAACTTGCTCTAATATACTTGGTCATTCCAAAAGTGTCAATATTCTACAATGCTCAGAACTGATGGGTCTTTCGAGAGATTATGTATATATACACATACACAATGAAGGTCAGGTGCTTAGTATAATTTGATTGCTGTTTTCTCTTTGAGAAAATTTCAGTTCTCATTCTCTATTACAAATGAAAATAACCCTAAATAAGTCATAGAGTTCAGATCACAAAATTACATTTACATATGCAGTTTTTAAATGTACACAATAAAATCCATGAGAGAAAAGGCACATGCTCAGACTCATCTCCAAGATGGGGATAAACACAACCACAGTGGTGATATCAAGGGCAAGTGGAAGACAGATAATTTGGTTCCCTTGCATCAACTCACCCTAACTGATTGTTAAGTTGAAATGCACTATTTTGTATGAATAAACATTCAATTTACCAAAGCATCTGCTTTAACTATGGAGAAAAAAGAGACATTAGATCCTCATGCAGTTTTCTGATTAGCTCATAATATTTTTTTCAAAAATGTTAACTATCTCCCTAAAGATCAGAGGCACTTTTGCCTTTGTGAGACAGAGTGAGCATTAATAAAATAATTCCCATGGTATTGTCATTATACTACAATACTGAATATATATCTCTATTACACGGGATTTCATATGTATATAGGTTTGTATACACATATGGAGCATATCAAATTATTAACAAATACTGCCTTTTATGCAACTTAAAATGCATCAGGTAAAAACGAGTTGAACTGAAGCTTTTCTGCCATCATGTTTTCTTTCTATTCCTTCCTTATAAAAATTGATAAAGCAATACAAAAGCAGAGTGAGCAAAGCTTTTTATATGTGTCTTTTACTTACAAGTCCAATAAGACACAATATATTAATTCAAGGAAATATCCTTTCTTAAAAATTATCTATGAATTTAATTCATACACAGAAGCATAGAAACTACATCTAAAATGTATGCTCTAAAATACCAGCTATGAGTAAAATAATTCTGTTTCCGTTATGATCCTCCAAACACTGTCCTCAAGTTGAGAGACTGAGATAATATTTAGAAATTGATTTGATTTCTTCTTCTATCTCTCCCATTTTGGGGTATAATGTACAAGTCTTAAAATTTACTCATCCTATATAGGAAATGCAATGATTTGTAATGAACTCATTGAGCTGGGAAATCCTCACCCTAGTATACTTTTAGAACAAAGAAATGCTCCACATTCAACCTCCAATATAGATTTGCACCCATTTACAACCTCTCCTCAACCCCCAGGACTAGAAAATGTGTTCACTGACCAGGATACTTGACTCTGAAAATTTCAAATGATGAGTCATAGAATAGTTAAAGCATCTACTTGTATTCCTTACTGTAAGTTCACAGGGTCTACCTATTTGAAGCATGTATCAGGATTTTTACACGTTAACTGCATATCACATATATATTTTATCATATATATTAGATATGTATTTTCTGTATACATTCACTGGTAGAATCTTGATTTTTTGTACTGTCTTGCTGTATGGATATTGCTGTGACAAATATTCCTGTACAAATGCTTGTATAAGTGCATGTCTCATTCCGCTTAGGCATGTATCTTAACAGTGAGATTTCTGAGCCATCTGATAAGCATGTATTTAACATTTCAGAAAACTGTCAAATTGTCTACAAAATGCTACACAATTTAGTATTCCCAGATGCAGTACATAAGGGTTGTGGTCTCTTAAACCTTGAACAAAATTTGGCATTGGTCTTTTTGCTAAACTTGTTGGTCTCTTTTTCTCATTTGCTAAGATTAAAATACTGTACTCCCAAAGTTAAAGGAGGAAAGCTTTATTCTAATTCCCTGTTCACAGAGATTTCAGGTCATGGTCCACTGTTTCAAAGGCAGGTTGGCAGGTCAAAGGGACATCCCCAAGGAGTAATAGTTCATGGCAAAGCAGGCAGCAGATAGCAAAGTAGAAAGTAGCAGCCTGCCTTCTATCTGTTCATTTATAGTTCCTCTAGCTAACAAGCCTATTGATTGATGCCACTCACAACCAGGGAGAAGTTTCCCATAATTTACAGTCAAAATTATGATAAACCAATTACTGGACTAATCCATACACCTTTAATTCCAACACCACATTTTTAAACCACATTTGCATAGTCTAGGTCCTCACTTATGAACCCATGAAGCTTGGGGGTGGGGGAATCTAGATCAAACCTGAGCCTCCTCTTGCTTAGTTCTCTTTCTTGTTTTTGTTAATAAATTTTTGAGAGACTCCACAATATGGTTTTACTTTGCATTTCTCTAATGGCTAATGATACTGAGCAATTTTCCATGTGCTTATGCTCTCCTCTTGATTTTTTGGAACATATTTGTTAGAATACCTTATTTGTTTTTAATACTGTGTCATTTGCCTGATAATGGATGCTTCATTTTGAAAACAAATTCATTCAAATGTTTATCCCTCCTTTAAGTATTTTTAACACTGTTATATTTATCATTTCACCTTTATGAATCATGCTTTTGATATTATACTTATGTATATTAAAATTCTACTTTATGTTGTACATTCCCTAAACCAAAAGTAAAAGGTTATCTTGAAGTTTTCCTCTAAAATTTTTGCAATATTAGCTCTAACATTCATGTTACATAAGCTGTATTAAATTATTTATTTTTAATGTTGTGATGAAAGGATCCAAATTCACATTTTTGCAAAGCACATATATAATTGATGATGCTATCAACATTTATTGAAAATACTATCTTTTCCCTATTGAATTACCTTGCTACCTTAACTTTGTAAATTAAATTGATGATAAATCCAAGGAATTACTTCTTGACATCAATCTTATTTCACTGATTTATCTATTTTACAAACTTCTTGATTACTACAGTAAATTTTGAAATCAATTACTTAAGGCAATACTTCCCATGTTTTTCCCTTTTGAAAATTATGTTGCAAAAGATCAACTGAATTTTCATACACAGATTCAGATCAATTCAGTCATCAATTTTTGCTTCAAACAAAAAATGTAACTCAAATTTTGACAGGAATTGTGTTGAGTCCATAAATCAATTTTGGGGGAAGAATTTTCTTAACAATATATGGAATCTTACAGTTCAGGAACACATAATGATCTCTTTTACACTTGTACCTCCATTCATGAACTTAATTCATTTCACCATTTGGGGAAGATGGCTTTGTGTTCATCACCTGATGCATAGTTGGCAAACAGAAGAAAATTTTTGCTCAAAACTTCCTTTTGTGTTTGTGACCTGAGTTATTCTTATATTTAGAACTTTAATTTGTTAACAGCAGGGCACTGTTTTCAACACAAATTTTGTACATCTTTTGCTAATTTTATTTGATGTCATTAAAGAAACTTTTCATAATTGCATTTTCAAATGATCTCTTGTTCCTGTAAAGGAATACAGTTGAATTTAAAAATTGATTTTATATTCTGTGTGGAGCTCTCAGAAAGTGATTGGATCACTTTCTGTGAACGGTATAATTCTCAGTGGTCAATCCATTGATGAATTCATAGCTGACTATGCTGTTAGGAGGTGGGGCCTAGTAGGCTCTAGTAGGTGCCTTATAGGGAAAGCATTTGGAGATTGTATTTCTTGCACTGGCTTTTGCTGTCTCTCAGCTTCCTAGTTCAATGTGTTAAACAGTTACCTTCTTCTGTGCTCTTATTTCACACTCTTTTTTTTTTCTTGCCTTGCAGCTAGTCCACCAGGAACTAACAACTCTGAAACAATAAGCCAAAATAAATCTTTTCTCCTTTAAATTATGCATGTCAAGAATTAGGCCCTCTGATTAAAAGTCTTCTAATATAGAAAGCTGATACTGCAAGTGGGTGAATACTATGATTTTACCTGATTCTATACCTCAAAAGGCTTTGGAACTGGATTACAGGAAGATTTTGGAAGAATTTGGAGTCATAGGCCAGTGCAGGCTCAGAATATTCTAAGAGGAGATTGATGGAAGATTGTTCAGATCTCAAAAAATTAAGAGTGCAGGTAGGAATAGATGCAGTAAAGACAAGACACAGAAACTTTCAAATGGCAATGAAAACTCTATTACAAAATATATTTAAGTCATGTTACATTTTGGCAACAAGCTTGTCTATATTTTATCTGTCCTAAAACTTTGTGTGATGCTGAATTTATAGATGTCAGACAAATTGATGTGGTAGATCAGAGTTCCATGTTCAAGGCATGGTACTGGCATTGCTGGCTGCTTTAGCCAGATTTATAATGAGTACCAGAAACACAAAAGAGAGCTGAAATATTTGAAAAATAGGCAGCTTGAGCAGACAAGAGGTGCCTATTAAATTAGAAATCACCAAAGATGTGGTTGCTGGAATGATGAACCCTATTAAAAAAGCCAATTACTTTCCACAGCAATAAGAACAATGACAGAAATTGGCCAGACTCTATCCATCACAGCCTCAAGGGTAAAAAAGTGTAAAACTGTTGAAAAGTCCTCGTTTCCAGAAGTGAATGAAGATGCCCTGTTCATTCAGGGCTACCTGTGAACAGCATGCCCTATTGGTGCACAGTCTGCACTCAGCAGGACCAATGTCATAGCCTCCACATGGAAATCTCATCTACTGCATCAATTTGTCTGACACCTATGAACTGAATCAAACAAAATTTTAATACTATGCCTGTACTCAGAGACCTCTGCAGCCATTGTACAAAGGGGATAGGCCATTGCTCAAGCTGGCAGCAGACCTTGGGGTCAACCACGTGTACCCATTTTTTTAGACATATAGGACACAAAGAGGTACAGGATCAGAGAGGCTTTGATCAGATTTCATAGAAAGGAGTAGGAGGCCAAGCAACTTGATGTGATGGGGTCACAGTCCCTGTGAGAAGGCCATGCATAACGTTGGGAGTGAAGCCAAACATGTAACAAAGAACCCAACTGGTTGGAGATGCTAGAAACATGAAGTATATGATCAGGAAACCCATAGGTAATAAACAGAGTAATCCTAAGAGAAGTCATGAAGGTTTCAGTTCACACAGCCACAGGGGTACAGCTCACATCTTGCCAACTGTGTGCACCAGGTGCTGGACAGAGCTGATTTACTGTTTGCTCAGCTTTAGTCTGGTTCTTTTCTATTTCCTTATTCCTTCCTTTCAGAACAGAAATGTTTAACATGTATGTTAAAAGTATGTAATCTATTTTTTTTTAACAGGGGCTCACAATAAAGAATAAACTTCAGTCTCAGAGGGACCTTGGACTTCTGAATAATGCTTGTGCTATTATGATCGTGGTGACTATTAAGATTTGGGAAATGGGAAAGATGAACTAAATGTATTTTGCATAATGAGACAGAAAGGAGACTTTGGGGGTCCATGGACAGAACATTATGGTTTAAATTTAACATAACTGAGCAGTGTTTTGTGTTTAGAGGAAAGGCTTTTTGAAGATGATTTGGTCACTATAGTACTATACTCATTAGAGGAGTGATAGACTGATGAGCTGATACTCGGGTCTACTGTTAAAAAGTGGGGTCCAGCCCAGCATGGTGGCTCCTGCCTGTAATCCCAGCACTCAGGAGGCAGAGACAGGAGGATTGCTGAGTTCGAGGCTTGCCTGGACTACAAAGTGAGCTCAGAGCCAGCCTGAACTACAAAGTGAGACCCTATCTCAAAAAGGAAAAAAAAAAAAGTGGGGCCCACTCTGCAGAAGTGGGCCACTGGAAGTTTGCCTTTCTAGTATAAGTCTTTTGCTCTTCCTCTTTTCTGTTTCTCTTTTTCTGCGCTATCATGGGTACATCAGCTTGTCTCTGAAATACCCTTCTGCCATGGTATGCCTACCTAAGAGCCAAACACACAGGAAGCCAACCCAAGCCTTTTCTTCTTTTAAATTGTGTATGTCAGGAATTTAATCCCAATGACAGAAAGTTGAATAATACGTTATAATTTACAGGGTATTATTTCATGAATGTTTTATGTACTTCTTAATTTTTTTTTGCTGAAAAGATCATATTATCAGATAATTAAAAGAACATTACACTGATTTTTCAATTTGGATACTGCTTACTGTTTTCCCCTTTTTTAATGCCCTGACAGTGCATGAGAGGTAAAAGAAACGAGAGCAGATACTCTCATCTCATTCTAAGTTTTAACGAAAAAATATTATTTTATCAGTAAGTATGATATTATTACTAGAGAGACACTGATAGGTAATTTGGAAATGATTAAGTCTTAAGACCCAATGAAATAATTCCTAAGAATCAATAACTGTTTAAAGTCTCTTCCAGACTTGCATTACAAAAGGGGGGGGGGCAGGCACGGATTAAAAAAAAAAGAACACATAGATATCTTTAATATCCTTTATGCCTTCCTTGCTTATGGCAAGTAATATGTCAGGAGAAGTAGAGAAGTATAGCATTGACGTTATCTTGGCCTTTGTAAAGGTCTGCTTTTATTACATTGTAAGCATTGGTTTGTATCTTTGTCCCTCTTCTGTGTTTTTTGTTGTTGTTGCTCTGCTTTATCAAATCTAAGTTCTACATTTAAATAGGCTTATTTGAGTGCTTTCATTCTCGATACTTCTCTGCAGATAAGAGTCATATATTCAAAAGAACTAAAGTATTGGGAGTCAAGAGGCCTCCATGTATGCCTTTGTTCTACTAAAGAATGATCCTTGAGCTATGTAAACAAGGTTTCATGTTATTTTTGCTTCAATAATAAAGATAGTTCCTAAATAAATGTATTGAGTTTAATCAGACATTTTGCCCAAAAATCGTACAAAAATTAATTTTCATATAATTTATGTAACAAGTGCTGTATGTACTGTATCGATTATTTTTTTTCTTTTACAGGGGCCAAGGATCTGATAGAGAATCTATGGTCACTCTTCCAGTCATATGGAAATAATTTTGCAATCTACATCTGCTTAATATGGGGCTTAATGCTAAATCATGATAAAAATCATGGTAAACTTGTCAACTCTCCAAAGGGATTGTGTGTCTGAAAGTCTTGCTAAACTGTACAGTTTAACCTTGAACTTGTAACCCTCCTGCCTCAACTTCTGAAGCAGCCCCATATAGTTATAACAAATTTAGGAGGGAATATGTGGACATTTACAGTGCTAATTTTGGCTGCAGTACTGAGGGAGGCTCTCAACATATAAAGGTTAAAGGGCAGGAATGCAACTAAATAAATTGCAATGAGTTGTCACAACACATTCCAAAAAACTGCATTTGGGCAGCAATTCTCAAATTTTAGCCTTCAGAATCTCCTGGAAGGCTGGTTAAAATAAACATTTTAATAGTAAGGTCTCTGACCCGCTTTGATTTTTTAATTTACTATACGATGAGAGAGATAGGTCTAGATTTAGGCTTTGGCAGTTTAAAGTCCAGTTTTTTCAGCACAATTTTTTAAAGAGGCTATCTTGCCTCCATTTAGAGTATTTGGCTCGTTAGTCAAAGATGAGGTGGCTTAGTGTACCTGGAGTTGTTTCCGGAACTTCTAATCTATTCCACTGATCCTCAGTTCTGTTAGTTTGCCAGTACCGTGCAGTTTTTAACACAGTGGCTTTGTAGTATAGTTTCATGTTGGGGATTGTGATACCCCCTTCGCCCATCATGTCCTTGATACCTAGAATTGCTTTTGTTATTCAAGGTTTTTTCATGGTTCCAGATTAATTTTTGGATTATTTTCTCTGTGAAATATGTTTTTGGGATTTCAATCGGGATTGCATTGAATCTATATAGAAGTTGAGTATAGCCAACAGAAACAGTAAACCTACCAGAAAACAGTTTAGGTAGAACTCTTAGAGACATTGGCTTAGGGAAAGACTTCATGAACAAAATCTCTACTGGATGTGAGCTAGCAGAAAGAATCAACAAATGGGATCTCATCCTATTAGAAAGCTTTTGCACAGCAAAAAGAAACCACGAGCAGAACGAAAAGACAACCAACAATATGGGAAAATATTTCTATCAGCTGTTCCTCAGATAAAGGGTTACTACATAGAAAATATAAAGAACTTTAAAAAATCAACATGCCAAACTTAAACAGTCCATTAAAAAATGGGCATCTGAAATGATCAGGAACTTTTCAGATGAAGAAGTAAAGCAGATAAGAAACATATGAAGAAATGCTCAACATCACTGGTCATTTGAGAGATGCAGATGAAAATAACTCTGAGATTTCATCTCACTCCACAAAGAATGGATGCTATCTCAAAATAGTCAGCAACAAATGTTGCTAAGGCTGTGGGGAAAGAGGAATCCTTTTTGACTGTTGGTTGGAATGTAGGCTGGTACAACCACTATGGCAATCAACATGGAAATTTCTCAAAAAACTAGGATTACATGTCCCTTTTGACCCTATTTCTCTGCTAGGGCTATACATGAAAGAATTAAAAGATTCATATCACATTGATATATGTGTACCCATGTTGATAGCAGTTTGTGATAGCTAAATCTTGGAAACAACCTGAATGACTATCAACTCTAGACTGGACAATGAAGATATGTTTTTTTTTTCCTATAAAATGGAGTATTTGCCATAATGAATGATAAGTTTGAGTCATATATACTCAAATGGACATACCTTCAGGACATACTCATAAGTGAAATAAAGAGGTCACAGGTGTGTATATTGTATCTTTTTCTGGTATGAGAAACTAAAAATGTAAATAAATCCTAGAATGTATGATAGTCACTGTAAAACAGAAAATATCTCAAGGGAAATGGGGGAGTAGGGGTAAATAACAATGATAAAAATTGTGAAGGTGAAAAAAGGGAAACAAAGTCATGTATATAAGGGGTGAGGGTTATAGGGTGGACAGGGGAATGGGAAAAAATGAGAAATAAGTCATGTCATATACTGGTACAAATTTTCAATGTTGAACAGGATCATGATGCATATATAAAATGTACCAGATTTCATCTCACTCCACAAAGAATGGCTGCTGTCTCAAAATTAGCCAGCAACAAATGCTGGTGAAGTTGTGGAGAAAAAGGAACCCTTCTCCACTGTTGGTGGGAATGTAGACTCCATTATGGAGATCGGTGTGGAGATTACTCAAAAAAAAAAAAAAACTAGGATTGGAGGTTCCATTTGACCCTACTATTCCCCTGCTGAGGATATGCACAAAAGAATTACAAGATTCATTCACAGTGACATATGTGCCCCCATGTTTATAGCAGCTCAGTTTGTGATACCTAAATCTTGAAAACAACCCAAATGCCCATCAACTCTAAACTGGATAAAAAAGATGTGGTTTAAAAAAAAAAAAAAATGGAGTATTACTATGCCATGAAGAATGATGAGATTGAATCATTTATACTCAAATGGACATACCTTCAGGACATACTCATAAGTGAAATAAATAGGTCACAGATGTGTAAATATCATATTTTTTCTCTGATATGAGAAACCAAAGTTATAAATGTGTTCTAGAATGCATGACTGATATCGTGAAATAGTAAATATTCAAAGGAAAATGTGGTTTAGGGGTAAATGATGAAGAAAAAATTGCTGGTTAAAAAAGTTAACAATGCTTGTATATATATATATATATATATATATATATATATATATATATATATATATATATATATATATAGTGGTAGAGGAGGTAGGGTGTGTATGGGAGGGGGAAAATGAGAATTCAGTTGTGTCATATACTGGTACAAATTATCAATGTGGAGTGTAAATGTGATGTGCATATATAATATACCAATAAAATGTACCAATAAAATAAAATATAAAGTCCATACAAAAATAAAATAAAAAAGTAAAATAAAATAAGCATTTCTGGCTCTGCCTTTATTTGTTATTGCTCTTTGAGACAAGCTCTTGCTATATATTTTAGGCTGCCATTGAACTCACTATGTAATCCAGGCCAGTCTTGAATTTGAGGCAATCTTTCTGCCTCAGCTCCTAAATTCTGAGATTATAGGCATGTGCCACCACACCCAGTCACACTCCCAATATTTGACCCCAATATTTCTTACTCCTGAGGCCCTGGGAACAGACCCAATATCTTGCATTGCTAAAAGCCTTTCTGATTATGGTAATGCTACTAGCATGAAGAATCACCATCTTGACTTGAATCACTTTGATATTAGCATTCTGAATATCCTCCACTTCCCCTTCCATGACATACATCATACTATATAACTATAATCAAAATTGCAATGCTACTCTTCTAGATTCTAAATCCTATCAGAGTAAGGTCTGCCCTATTTTACATTGCATTTCCACATAACAAGCACTCAAATTCCCAATGGATAAAAATTGTAGAGTTTAAGTATTCAGAATATTTTTTTCCAAGGGTATAGATTGTTATTTCTAAGACCATTTTTCTCACAAACCAATTAAAAGACTGGGAGAAAATTGCTACTGCTATGTAACCTTTGCCTTATACGTTGAAATCCTCAAAACAATTTGGGATCAAATTACTATAGGCCTTAAAGAATTATTCTAAATATTTGCAAGTGACTGGTAATTGTATCCCTCTTTCTGTTTTAGTGTTTTGTTTTTTGAGACAGGGTCTTGCTTTGTAGTTCAGGCTGGCCCTGAGCTCACTATGTAGGCCAGGAAAGCCTCCAACTCAGCCATCCTCTTGCCTATGCCTCCCAAGTGCTGGGATTACAGGTGTGAGCCACCATGCCTGGCACTGTAATGTGTGGTACTAGAGATCAAATTTAGGACCTTGCATTTGCTAGGCAGGTGCCGGAACCACTGAGCTAAATCTCTGCCCCCCCCCCCATTTCTTACTAGAGAAACATTTAATGCAAGATATAAAAACATGTAAGAATTTACAAGATTGGCTTACAATGACCATCCACAGAGTCAGGCATGAAAGAGTGCAAAAGGTCTGTCTGTGCACTGGGTATGTGAAGAATCCAGTCAAAGACTTGAAACTCTAGTGATCCATGGAAGTCTGTATCAGAAGGCCAAAGAGTCCGTGCTGGAAGCCAGGAGACAACCAATGTTCAAGGTGAGGGCAAAGACTAGAGTTCCTTGGAAGAAACAGAAACAATCCTTCTTTCTTCATCCTTTTATACCATTCTGGCAATAATCCTCTGTAGGTCTGGTCTATCATACTTAGAAATGTACTGAGCTCAACTAATTTAGTCGATCATTTCTTAATCAAGACAATGTGATCAATCAGCTGTCATAATATTAATGAAAAATATGTGGTTTTTCTTATAGCTTAGCTTTTTTAAATTGAAAGGACTTCTAAGATCATAGTATTAAAATGACTTTTTAAAAAAAGTTACAATATTTCTTCATTATCATGTAATATGAAAAGACAAACTAAAAAATACAGATGTACAAAATGTATGGCAATACAATTGAATGACTTCAACTTTATTAGAGACATTCCATCCTAGACAGTTCTTTCTCTACTTTACCAATTGTGTATGTGCAGATAAAAGAAAACTTTATTTTTTAAAGCACTTGTGAATATAACTCTTCTTAGAGAAATGATGGGCAAAACATTGATAATACAAATAAGTGTTAAGGGCTCAATTTTTACTTCTTACATTTTTACCAAGAAATAATGATAGATCTCAATATAGCTGTTAGAGCTATTTTATTGAGATTTGAAAGAATCAGAATGCTTAGTGTATTATCTTTAGATTTGTATTCAACTGGCATCATCAAAGGCATGAAGTAAATGGTCCCTTGATTTGTTGTCTTTCCTTTTATAATCTACATTTTAGGAGAACAATATATACAAGAAAAATCTAGAAAAAGAGAAAAGGGCATCAAACAGATAATTCTGTTCCACATTGCTCATAAAGTGGAATGTTCCAATCAACTTTGTAAAGCCATATAAGAGAATAACAATACCAATCCAGCAAGCTTCATGATATTATGAAAAGGAATGTATTATTCTTAGAGGAAAAAACTTTACATCTCCCTGCAATTCACTTTTTATATAATATATAGAAATACTGTATTCATATATGTTCATGTGCAAGCACAACCACATGTGCACCCCCACACACAAAACCTATCTTGCTAAATATCAAATTCTTCCATGATAGATAGTCTATTTCAGGACCATGACACACAAAATCAGCTATTTATCAAAATAACTAGTTAATTTGCACAATGAACTGAGAGTTTGCTAAGCAATATTTTTCCATTATTTCCTCAACCCAGATCCTAGTAACTGCTCTTCTTTCTGTCTCTACAAAATTGATTGTTTTATATATCTCATATTGACACAGAGACTACCAGAAGAACAGAGGATGAATAAACTTCTGGACCCTATAACCTCTTATTCATTAATAACATGATTTATGCTTTCTTCTGAGGCAAGTCAGCCGCTTACAGGTTTTTTGCTAAACGATGATTCTTCATTCGGGCCTACAAACCCCTAACAAGTAACTAAAAGCAGAACTAAGCTAGACCCTCATTTTGTATAACTGTGAGTTAAATCGTTTCTGAACTATGCATGCAGGCATAGTAGACAACTAGGCTATAAAAATGTTTAAAGTTGGTGAGATGAAATTTATTAAACCTAAATTTACATAATCTATCTCATTTATCCTCAAGATGGAGGACACTGAGAAAAGAGATTTATAAGGATATGCAGCAATGGCTGGTCTCCCAGATGTAAACACTGACTTAAACCTAAGGTCATGTTGGAGTCCAGGAGAGGCTCAAAGGCTGAGACAGCCTGAAGCAGAAACAGTGATCTCACTTGTTCCCTCAAGAAATGACTATCTTGCAAAAGCAGACTGAGATAACGATAAACCAGACTTTAGCTTGCCCTCAACAAATCTGTAAAATTTGGCCTTAGTTCTTTTGTGAACAGAAACTCTGCTTAATAAATCTGCTTATACCTCTCACTCATGCATCCAGAAATCCTTTCTCTGAGAGTCCACAAAGCTCCTCCATGGGGAAAATCATTTGAGGTCCAATCTTCTTTTTGGGATATATCTTCAGGTACCATTCAGTGAAAATGTCAGTGCACTTACACAGCATTTCTGCCTTCGTGAGGTTTATTATATGTAGCATATTTCCAATGTTCAATCATGTTGTAGCATGTATTAGAATTTTAAATACATGCATATGCCCATTTTTTTGCTCATTTATTCAACAATGACTGGGTTGTAGCTACTGTGAACACAGTATGCAAATACCTACTGAAGTTATGGCTTCTGATGTCACAGCTAGGACTAGCAGTTGGGTTTCTGTACCATATAGTAATTTTGTTTTCAGGGGCCTTCATATTCTCCATTATGTAGATCCATCCACGTTCCAAAAAAAAGTATAAATTTACCACATTTTAGGCAATATTTGTCATTTGTTAAAAATGTTTACTCTAGATAATAGTTACTATAATGGATATGAAGTGGTATCTCACTGCATTTTTGATTTGCATTTCCCTAGTACATGATAACATTAAGCATCTTTGTGCATGCTTGTTTTCACAATTTTTAAATTATAGATTTTGTCTGATTTCATTTATTTGTTTGTTTGTTTATTTTTTGTGGTACCAGGAATTAAACTCAGATCTTGTGAGGCAGGCACTGAACCAAATCCCTTTGGTAAATTTTATATTCTAGCCACATGAAAAGGTCTATTTCTTTTCTTATAAGTTTGAACTGCTGGTCATATAAAGTTCTATAATTTTTTTTAAAACAACTATAAAACAAATACAAACTTAATTCTTAAAATATTCAAATGTCAGTTGTTTAATATAATGTATAAAACACATTTAATATAATTAAGTTTTAAAGATTATATTGTTTGGGTAAAAATTTAGACACAAAAATATTACATCATTTTGTTTCTATATTTTTTTCTGATGACAATGCAGTACCACTATATCATTTTTCACATTCAAAATTCACAAATATTTCTTAATGAGTTAACTTAAATGTTTTATGCATGTTCTTAATATGATATTCACCCTGCAATGAAAGCTTCTGTTTACTACATGATTAAGGTAAAGGCGCACCAGATAATGAATATTTAAGTTGCCACCTGTTTTCCTATCCAGCATCATTTTCCAATTTTAAAATCACCGAAGAACCATAGACTACTGTAGCTGTAAATAACTTACAAAATGCTAAAGCACTGCTTATGAACATGAACACTTGGGAGGAATTGAAATTGCTGTGCTCTATTAGATTCCACTCAGACCATCTATTAATATGCTTCACTTAAACAACTTATGTCAGAGAACAAGTTCTTTTAATCATTTTAATTTCACTCTGACCCTGTAGACTTTATTTTCAGACACTGTGTTGTGACTTGAAGCTCCAGGGGAGAACTGAAAGATCTCTCCAAGTGGTTTGGCTAAGAAATGTTCTACAACAAATAAGTAGGGCTCCAGATGAAAGCATTGAGGCTGTAAGCCTAAGGGAAAGGCACTCGGCCACAGTGCCAATTCTTTCTACACTGTAAAGCTAGAAACCTACCTAAGAGGTTGCATTCAAAGAGTAGTTTGCATAAGTAAATGACTTACATGCCAGAAATAGAGGGTTTAGCTTCTGTTTGGTATAAGTAATTACCAGGGGATCTTATTAATGCTATTAGGAGATATCTTCACACCATTAATCCATCAGGATGGGTCAACTCAAATATATTTTCCATGAAACCTTAGGGAGCTAAATAAATTTTATGTCTTCCTTATTCATTGCTAGGACAAACTACCTAACACCCATATATTAAAAAGAGATTTATTTAACTTCACAGTATGTAGAGATTTCAGTCTATAGTCAGCTGGTTCCCAGGCAGGGTGGCACAGCAGAAGGCCATGGCAGAAGAGAAACAATTCAAGGTGTGGGAGACAGGAAACAGAGATAGATCAAGTAAGAAGGAAGAATATATTACACCCTTCCAGTTCATACCCATTGTGACCTATTTCTCTCACCAGCCTATACCTCCCAACATCACAACCAGTTAGAAGTTCATCAGTGAGTATCAAACCATCAATGAATATCATGTACTTATAGTCCAACTGCCTCCAAAAAGCCCCATCTATGAGCTTATAAGGATTTTGGAGATACACCTAGATTTACACCTTAAGATTCAGTCCCTAGCCCCACCCCAAAGATTCATGTGCATCCCTTATACAAAATACATTTAGTTTACCCATAAGAACTGCTTAATTCCTAATCATCTCTATATTGCAAAACAGTCCAAGTCTAGAATCCCCTCTGTTTTAAGCCAAGCTCACCTATGAACCTCTGTAAAAATGCAAGGAACATTCAATATATCCAAGATACAATGGCACAAGACAAACATTCCTACTCCAAAAGGTTAAAAAAAGGATAGAAATGAATATCATCATAGCAAGGCCCAAATCCAGCAGGCCAAATATTAAATCTTACAGTTCCATGTTCTGCCTCAGGGTCAATCTGTGGCAGTTTGAACTTTCAGCCATTCATGTGGCTCTTCCCCTGTGGTACTGTCAGCTACTGCTTCTCTCTTAGTGTAGCTTTGTTTACTCCTTGATGCTTTCTTCAGAGGACCTGTATTCCTGGCTTGTCTACAACCCTGGGGTCTCCACAGCACTTCTGCCTTCCCTCTCCCAGCTTCACACCTCCTGGCCTCCCAGGTCTTCTTCTGAGATCTGGGTGGAAATTTTCCTGATCCCATTAACTCTTGCATTCTACATGCATGTAAAACCAAGACTAAGTAGATGATGAATACCAGAAAATCTTTAATATTTCATCCATTAATTCCTGCAACTCTGTGCACTGATATCACCTTTGGTTACAACAAAACTGCATGATATCTTTTTTGTGTACTTTCTCTGTCTAGAGGGGCTATGCCCACAAAACTTAAAGTCTGGGGTCAGCAGAGTCTCTTCGTACTAGTACACATAGCTTAGTGCTTGAGTTTGTTTCCTGGCCCAAAAGATTTCCTTTAACTTTTGGTAAACATAGCTACATCACTGAAGAATATACAGGCAATCTTCAGGATATAAATGATGTAAATGTAGTTATTCAAACTGAAATACACTACTCATCACTGAGAATAATTATGATTGTTTTATGGGCTTTGAAAATTTTTGGAAACATTAAATACTAGGATCTATGTTCTCAATGTGTGGGGGGAAAAAAGGGAAAAACTAATAATTTAATATGTTAGAAACTTGAAGGTTTACTTTTGGAGTTGTGGGTGTAAGAAACTACCAATAACAGTACTTTTTTTTTCCTTATATACAGTTTAATGATGGATAATGAGTATCTTCAATTGCATTCTTAGTTAATTACACTCCTATCTTTATTTGGGTTCTTCTCTGACATTTTCTCTTTGTTCCTGGGATATTATGAAATAACTCTAAGAGATCATTTACTGTCTTTATAAACCATATCCCCTTCATTTTTTTAATGTTATATAGACTGATGATTTGCCATCCTTCCCCCATACATATGTTAAATTCTTCACCCTCAATATGATATTACTTTTAGGACTTTGAGTGATAACTAGTGTTAGATGGGGTTATGAAAGGGTTGGAGAGGGCAGGAATGATAAAATTAATGTTTTTACAAACAGAAACACTAGAACAAGCATCCATTCTTCTCCTTCCTGTGAGAAGACAATGAGACTGTGCCATTGATACGGAGGCCTCACTAGGAACTATACAGCCTGCTACCTTGATGGTGAAATTCTCAGCCTCCAGTATTGTAAGGAATAAGTTTCTGTTATTTGTGTCAATGGTCAATGGTATTTTTTTAAGGTATCATGAGATAAATAACACAGTTAATGAGTTTATATTCACTAAGTCCTTTTGAATGAATACCTAGAGAATCTAGGCAGGAAACAACCTCCCTGATCCCAAATCATCTATTTTTTCCAACAGTTGCATTTATATTCCAATTTCAATTTATATTCAAATTTCAATTTCATTATTATCATCATTTAAAAAATGTTGGTGCACTTTTGTCTTTGTAAACTCAGTTTTGTTGTGTCAGTTTTTGTAAGACATAACATGTGGTCATTAAATTAAGACAAGAAGATACAACTACATGCTGTGAACTAAAGAGCTATCATCAAAGGTGTTTTCATGTAAATTAGTAACACCTTATGTGCCATAGTAACTGGGATGTAAACCATACTTTAAGAAGATTGGAAACTTAAGAAATTAAGGTAAATTAATTTCTCATTTCAAAGCCAGAAAATGAAGATCAACTATGTGCCATTGCTTAAATCTAAAATGTCTTCAATTCTCACCTTAGAACTGAGACTTGGGAGGAAGTGGCAGGTTACTGGAGGCAAGACTGGGAAGGGTGTGCTTTCATCCACAGCTGTTCCCTTCTTGATCTCTTTGTCTCTGTCTCTCTCTGTTTTGCTGTCTCTCTCTGTCTCTTAGTTTCTCTCTCTTTCATGCATTCTCTTTCTCTCTGTTTTTGTCACTTTTCAGTGAGCAGCTTCTGTTTGCCATGCCACACTGCCATGCTGTTTCTTTCTTGGCACTAGCTAAAGACTGAAACTACTGTAACTGTGACCCACAGTAAAGCTCTCCTTCTTTACCATGCTAATGATGGAACTTTGTTTCAGCAACGATAAGGTTGCTAGTGCATTCAGGGAAGTATGATCTTGGGGTCTACATCTGGTCCCTGGGTGCTTCCTTTCTGATGAATATGGAGAAACTTTCAAAATTTGGTCATTGTGTGTACATAAAATGTACCAATAAAAATTCAATTAAAAAATTAAACCATAACAGTACGTATTTTGGTACAAAACATTAAAAAATTTAGACATTGACAATACACAGATCCATACTCTTACCTTCAGAGGTAGGACCTAGTTGAAAGGAGTGGAACATGAACAGAATATTGGAAAGACTATTCTTTTTCATGTTTTTTTTTTTTCTTTACATCACCATCTGATTTAGGGCCCTTAAGAATTGGTTTGGAAGAGGAGTCTAGGAAGGTATGTTGATGTTACCCAAAGAAGGCAACATGATGGGAGATTCTGTTTGATGTAAAAAAGATCAGAATGCTAGTAGGAATGTAGACAAAGGTCAGGATCCATTAGTTTCAAATTGGAACAAATATTCCATTAGCAATTCAAATAAAGACTGTGTGGACACCATCACAAAAATTTGTCTTCATTTTGGTTATTTCCTTGATTTTTTGAGAAAATGCAGTTAAGAGCAGTGAACTAATAGTTAAACAGTCAGAAAAAATTTAAGGGCAGGTCAGTGATTAGGCTGTGGTATCCATACACAGTTCTCCAAAGAGAATCAGCAGGGAAAAAAATTGCAGAGCTGACTAATTTGAAAATATTGAGCCAGCAGAGAAATAAATGCCCACAAAAGTTGGGCAAAGGAGAACATGGAAATATTAGCATAAAAAGTACTTCCTACAGGGACATGAAGAAGGATGCCTTGAAGGTGTCTACAAAAATCATCAAACTCCCCTCATCACAGGCTCATCTTTTATTTCAAAAGCATCCCTGGGATAGGTCTTTATTCAGAGCCACCTAAGGAATTTTAACTTTGAGTTTACCCAGTCTTTGATGTGTTCAGAGGATGCTACACCTGCTTTCTAGGGAGAACTGCCTACTGCTCAATCTAGATGACTGTGGAGCACTCAGGTGGTGCTTGTTTTGGAGATACAAAGAATGCAGTTATTAGTGCCAGGTGTGGTGGCTCACGTCTGTGATCCCAGCACTCGGGAGGCAGAGACAGGAGGATTGCTGAGTTCGAGGCTTGCCTGGACTATATAGTGAGCTCAGGGCCAGCCTGAACTACAAAGCGAGACCCTGTCTCAAAAAAAAATGCAGTTATTGGGTTACAAAGATTTCCACCCAGATTTCAGAAGAAATTGTGAACTGTCATTCAAAAAGTGTGATATTCATACCTGCATGAAAGAGCACTTTGGAAACTTTAGATACTGAAGACAAGTTGAGTGAAAGCTTCAGGAATGTGGAGATGCTAGAAGTACAGTATCTGCTGAGTGATGCCACCCACAGTGGATAAAGGCAACTCAAATAGATTGCAACTGCAAGGCCATTAGGTCTGTTTATCCAAGATCTTCAGAGTGAATAGCTCAGGACAACTTGCCTGGATTCTGGAAATACATCTATAGGAATTAATGTTTGCTGTACAGGGTTTGGTCTTTGTTTGGTCTGATTTTTATGTATTCCCCAGTTCTATGTTTTGCAATGTTGATCCTGTGTATCCATTGTACAGTAGAACTATTTACCTTTCACTTTATTTTTACAGAGGCTGACAGCTAAGAGTTTCCCTTGAATCTTGGAGTAGATTGGGCTTGGGCTTTTCAGTGTGCTGGTACTGCTAGAGATGGACTTGATGCACTTTACATAAGGAGATGAGTATGATGCATTTGGAGGACATATATGGAATGTAATGGTTCAGAGCTAAAATGTACTCACAGGTGGGGCGGGTTGGATGATATAGATCATTATGGGCATGATGATGAGGGGTGTAGTATTGTCCCAATTCCTCTCTTCACTGTATACTTCCTGGCCATCACATAGTAAATAGCTTTCCTTTCCACTTCCATTCTTCCATGGTGCTTCTCCCTTTGAGCCAGTTGACCATGGACTGAAAACACTGAAACCAAAATAAACTTGTCCCACTTTAAACTGCCAGGTGTTATACACTGCAGCTTTGCAGTAGGAAAGCTGAGTAAGCAGTTATCCATCTAGTTTTACTTTTGGAAATAATTATGTGAGGAATCTTCCTTCTGTACACACATAATTCTTGATTCAAGCAATTGTGTGACTAAAACTTCTTTTGTCTTGTTTATTCCATTCAAAACTAAATGTTATTCAACAAGTGCTTGCATTTCTCCTTTCATAAAATTGTGAAGATAAACAATGGAAAATGAATAGAATCACTTCAGCTCAATTTAAAATATATTATTATGTTATATAGTGTTATACACATGTATTACTTCATAACATTCCAATTGAATACAATATATATTATATATACTACACACATATGTGTATATAATATATATATATATATATATAAAATGCACATTGTAGACAATATGAAAGAAGTTACCAACAAATTTCAAATAATCAATGAATATAAAATAACTAAATAGTACAAAATACAACATAGTCTATGAAAGAGACTTGTGGTTAAACTACAAAATGTATCTTGTAAATATTTTCTTACTTCCAAGCTTACTAACCATCAAAACCACTTGAACTATTTTATACTTGACATTCCTGGAAACGAGTATATACATGTTATTATTCATGGATATAGTATATAAGAATTTATATGCTTAGGCCAGAGATTTAGCTCAGTTGTTCCAGTGCCTGTCTGGCAAGCACAGGGTCCCTGGTTCAATCTCCAGTAAACACATACAACAATAATGGGCTTGCAATTAGTATCACATACCACAAAACCAGGTGTGGTAGCTGACACCTGTTATCTCAAAACTCAAGAGGCAGAAGCAGGAGGATTGCTAGGTTCGAGGCTTGCCTGGGCTACATGTGAGCTCAGGACCAGCCTGAACTACACAGCGAGACCCTGTCTCAAAAAAAATTTTTTTAAAGGATATATATGTTTAAATATATGTTTAAGTATATCCTTGATATACTTGATATCCTTGATGACTGAAGGAATTTTGAAAATATAGATGCTACATATCATGCTTTGAAAATTAAGGTGAGCTGCATAGTATGACTATGTCCTTTACCACTGATGTAGAAAAGAAAGGAAAGATTGGAGAAATTAAGGGATGATAAAAAAAATCAGAGTGCATTTCAAGAGGAAAGAATGGGATTTTAGATTAAATCATAAAAGCATATTAATTCAAATTGGAATGGAATATCTGTAGACATTAATAAGAATTGGAGAGATAATAGAAATGTAGGCTTTGGAAAGAGATAATAACCACAGAACTTTGCATGATGATAGAAGACTGGCCAAACAGGGGCTAAATAGAGAGAAAAACAAGGGGAAATAAAACTGCATTAAAAAAACCAGCTATACTCTATACTTTTCTTGTTAATACTCATTCTGACTCAATACTCTAGGCTAAAATTTTCCCAGTATGTATGTATGTATATACATACATATATATATATATATATACACACACACACACACGTTTGTCTTCTATGAAACTGTCCTTAGTTTTTTTCATCCCATATACAAGTTTCAAACTTTATCAGAACTTCTAGTACTTTCATAGAGCAAATCATTTTCCTTGCCTTCCTAACCATAGGACCAAGGCCTAAGTAAATGCTGTAGCAACAATGCCTTCCCATGAAAAGAGCCCACAAATATGTGAGCTCTTTCCAAGCCTATCAGAAATGTATCCTGCATTATTTTCTAAGCTACAAAAGCTACAATCACAGGTTCATCCACATAGAAGCCAGCACCTTTCCCTCAGAAGATGCTCCTCTCCATTTTGTTCACAGGGATGAATATAAATTCAGTTCTAGGGCCTGAACAGGAGACTGTCTTCTGGGCTCAGAGAAGATGATCAAAACAAACCTTCTTAGAGTCTACTCTAAATGTAGACATGTTTCAGTAGCATATTAGATAAAGATCACTATCCTAACACCCCCCAAAATATTGTGCTACACCAGTTGGTTTCTGCCTATCTGTCAGGCCATACCGATCCTTCCATATTCAATCACACCTGAAATTCTTATAACTCACTAAGCTCTAAAGATACTGGAAGAAAACCTAGAAGGCTTTATTGGTCTATTGAGACAATATATACTAGGGACTGGAGATTTAGCTCAGTGGTTCCAACGCTTGCCTAGCAAGCACAAGTCCCTGGTTTGATCCCTGGTAACCACATACAACAATATCAGGTGTGGTGACTCACACCCACCAGCAATCAGTACCACATACCACAATGCTGGGCATGGCAGCTCATGTATGTAATACCAGCACTCAGGAGACACAAGGATTGCTAAGTTTAAGGCATGCCAGAACTACATAATGAGCTCAGCCCCAGCCTGGATTACAAAGCAAGACCCTGTCTCAAAAAAAAAAAAAAAAGGTAATCTGTACTATTATTAAGCCTCTAGTTTAATACTACCACCCATTTCATGCATAGCAGACACTAGAGGCTGAGTGAATGCAGGTTCAAGGGAAGGATGATTATCTACACCAAGATCACTAAGACGAGATAGTGCAGGAAGATGAGAGGCTGAAAAATGCCTACTCAAAAGTAAATGACCCTAATCTGAGTCAAGAAAAATGAATCTGTGTCTTTTCAAGTAAAGAATAGGAGTTCATTTTGGGGACAGAAACCTGGGTGAAGAAAGACCTAGTTCTGCTCTTTCCAACAGAACAGCTACTCTTCTTCCTTCCTACAGGACGTCCAGCCATCATTTATCTTTAATTTTACATAGCCTTTCCTTCGGGGGTATCCTTTGTATTGATTTCAAACAAATGTCATCTGTATCCATATGAAGAACAAAATGGCCCATCTTCAGAATTTACTACTTCTGGGTAAGTCCATAATAACAACAGTGAAGCAGTAAAATAATAACAGTCAATAGGAATCAAATACTGCTCAGTATCCTGTGTTCTAACTTTAGTCTTATCCCCAATCTTTTTAGCCTCATTTTTATAAGGCACTAGATTTGACTAACAACATCCAGGAACCCAGTGAAGATTTGGGGAGCTAAGCAACATGCCAAATGTCATGTAGTTGATCACGAATGTGGTAGGAATAAAATTGAGATTCAGAAGACTTGATAGTCTGAGCTCTTGTAAAACTTGGCCACAGAAAGTGGTTCGGATTAAAAATCTGCTCTATGGGCTTAGTTGTTAATCAGTACCTCAGATATTCCAAACAATGCTTTCAGATTTTTTTTTGAACTTTAAAATCATCTCCAAAGAGCTTCTTTTATGTTAGAAAATGGAATTTTCCCTTTTATTAGCTTTTTTAAAACAAAGTAGAAAAGTTGCTCTGCACACTTGAAATTAATGGCAAATTTAGTCAGGCTCTTGAAAAAAAATCTTAACATTTAATTTTAAGAGGCACACATTTCCAAATACTATAATGGTTTTAGAGCCTGCAAAATGTGGAGATACCACTTGGTAAATGTATTATATTTCTACTCACATCATAAAACATCTTAAAAGGGAAAAATGAAATATTTTCTAAAAATTAAAAATACACATAAACTCTTGCCTGAGAGTTAGCTATACGTCTGAAACAACAAAAGTGTTATCTTTGCAAATAAAATACTCTTCTAGAAAATAGCAAAATTTACTTCTTAAAAACATTAAAGGGGGTGGTAGAGATTTAGCTCAGTGGTTCCAGTGCCTGCCTGGCAAGCACAAGGACCCTAGTTTGATCCCCGGTAACCACACACAACAATACCAGGTATGGTGACTCATACACACCAACAATCAGTACCACATACCACAGTGCTGGGTGTGGTGGCTCACCTCTGTAACCCCAGCACTTGGGAGGTAGAGGCAGGAGGATTGCTGTGAGTTCAAGTCTTGCCTGGGCTACATATTGAGCTTGGGGCCAACCTGAACTACAAAGTGAAACCCTGTCTCAAAAAAAACCCCAACCAAACAAACAAACAAAAACACCTCAAAGGGAATATTTACATTGTTTTCAATATGTTTCATTTTTAACTCCAAGAAACTTTGGAAGACTTTTTAACCAGTTTTTCAAATTGCTCATGGTCATAAAGGTAAACCTGCAATTTACCAGACACTGACAGAGGATGTTCCTTTAAATCTGAGTTCAGCAATAGCCATATCAGCCTAATCTCCATAAATAGTTTCCAAAGCACATATAAAACCCTTTGCTCCAAAACAGGGCAAATTTCAAAGTAGGAATGACATCAAAATATCCTACATTCTTCTAGATAAGCACTGACACATAAAATGCTCACTCCAGTCTTCCCCCCACTTTGAGACTTGTCATGAGCCCATCTACTAAGGTTTATTGGTGCTTCTCCTTGGCCTCCTCAATGGTGTACATGCTTATTATGATTCCTATTTTATTTCCACTAGTAGAACCCCTGGAATGCTGAACCAATTTGATTTATTTGAATATTCACAGGCTCTAAATTCAGTGTTGAAAATAGTAAATGTCAAACGAAAAAATATGAAACTGACTTAGCCATGATATATACTAGGCTTTCAGAAGCTCGATGAGGAAAGGCAAAAAACTTTTCAAATTCTCAATTATAAATTAATAAAATAATTTAAAACTAAAAGGAAAAGAGAATTTTCATTCTTTAGCATTTCTTTTTGCTCTAGACAATTATGTTTTCATTTCCATCTAATTGACAAATTGCATGGTTATCATCACATATATAGTATCAGTTGTCACACTCCTTTAATGTTTATTAAGCTTTCTCTTTTAAGAGGCCAACAAAGTTTGAAAACTGACCAGATTATTATAAAATGCAGTGTTCCACAATGTGTAAGTTTTTTGTCTAAAGACATATGTTTATATATGGTTGCTACACTCAGGCCCTATAATTCAGGTCTCCAGAAACATAAAATCTTATAAAACAGCAATATGAATTTGGATTGCACATCATGCCTATAGTTTATGAATAACACATACAGGATGAATCATAGTTGAATAAATTTAAGCAAGATGCTCACAGAGATACTTTCTTCCTTGAAAATGACAGTTCTTTTGCTTTAGCAGCATAACCTAATAAATGAAGTCAGTAAGGAAGTGGAAGAAAAATACTGTGTGTGTTCACTTTGAGAGCCCCAGGGGTAGTTCTGATATAAGGGGCTGCCATATGTTCGCCTACTATTTGAAGTGAAATCAAGAGAAGATAAAATATTTTGTGAATGTGAATGCATACTAAAGAAATGATGTGCTCATACAGGGGACAGCTCTGACTAAGGAAATTAGTAACATCAAGAAAATTCAAGGTTTTTTCTTTTAAGTTGTAGTTTAGCTTTGTTTTATATAGGCACAAACATACATGTATTTTTTTACAAATTTACACACAAATAACCAAATAAACTCTATTTAAACTTAGAAAGTTACATATATCTTTTAACTGACTTTGAATTACCTATAAATGTATGTTACCTATAAAATATATATAAACAGTCGTTCATGATACTGATTGCATTCAGACATTTCTAACACTGTAGCACAGAAACAAGAGGCTTTACTCATTTCGTCAACCATGTAGTACACATAAAACAAAACATAGTATTACAAGCCAAAAAAGTAGTAATGCTATAAGTAAGTATATAGACTGAATTCTTCAATTAGGCCTTTATCTTGTTACAAAACTTATCAACTATGGAAATAAAAATTACCTGTAACCCACGTATGTGAGACAGAAAAGGACAGCTCTTCCCTCATGGAGTAAAGCCACAGGGAAGACTCCTTGTTTAGTTTTGAAGACAACCCTCTACTGGATATAGATCTCTATATTCTTTACTTTTGTTTTATTAGTCCATGTTTAGAGTACATAATATTTACATTCATCTTACAGACTAGATACATATGCTTAACATACTTTCTTTCATTTTATTGTTCTTCTCTGAAGCATGTGATAAAATGTCAGTTTGGGTCATAACTATTAAAAAGATTTCTCCATCTTGGCACCACTGCCATTTTGGGCAAAATGCTTATTTGCAGTATGAGGCCCATTTTGTACACACTAAGATATGCTGCAGTATTTGTGGTCTCTGCTTTCCAGATCCGAGTAGCACCTACACATATCTGACAATGAAAATGCTTCATTGTTCCATGTTTTTAAGAGCCAGAATTTCTTGATAACTACTGATTTTAGAGGTATAGAAATCCACACACACAGAGACAATTACATAAACTTTTAAATAAGGAGCTTTTAAAAGTAATTCAAATAACTTAAAGTTAGCAATGTAAATTTTAACCAACCATTCTGTGTATATGTCAACATTAATGTACAGTAAAACAGAAAAAGAGTGGTCGCTCTGTTATATCTTCTAGCCTCTCCATGGCACAGAGGAAGGTAAGACCTGAATCATTTCAGTGGTTTGCTGTAAGTCTCTCACACAGCCAGACAGCACCAGAAGCCTCGGAGAAAGTCTTTCTATTAGGATACATCCTTTCCATTTGGAAGCAAGTCTTTAATTTTAAGTGTCATATCCTAGAAGAAACTGCTTCTTCCTTTATTCAGATTTTAATGAAGCCTGTAATAACCTACATAATTGGCCAGTCAACTGATGAGGCTTCTCACTGAATTGACAACTCCAGCTAACATATTCAATCATGCTTGTTCATAGACTGGAAGTCTTCTGAGGAGGAGCAACTGATATAACAATGAGCCCTAAGATAGAGGAATTGAGTACAGACATTAACAGTTATCATTTGGAATATTTTCTTTTGTTGTGTTCTGTCTACTTTTCCATTAGGTGTAGGAGTGGTTTGTAATTGATTATTACATTTATAGGTATGATTTTTTTCTCAAAATAGAGTAAACAGATTTCTTACTAGGTCTTGAAAGCAGATTACTTGGTTGAGCAGCAATAATTCTGAGATTACTTGAATCCAATTCCAAATATAACTTTACAGATATTCTTCAGTAATGATTCAAAATACTAGCATTCAAAATGAAGTTCATATGAATATTTTGGCAGCTACAAGTGCCAGCCTGTCCTTTATTAAGTTAAATTCCTAAAGAGGGAAGAAATAGCATTGGGCTTGTTCTGGAGGGAAGAATTTGGACCAAAGTTGAGTAACAAATACACAAAATTACAAGATCTACTTAAACTACCAGAGAGTTAAAAGCCAGCAATGAATAGGATTGTTATGATGGAGAGGTCAAGGCTTGTGAGGAGTGAGGAATTTGCTGTAATTTTCTTCCTTTGTTTTTTTTTTAAATTTGAATCTTTATTGATACATTATATATACACATCATAGTCACGCTCAACATTGAGAATTTGTACACATATGACATGACTTAATTCTCATTTTTTCCTTCTGATATTCACCCCTTTATACATAAGCCTTGTTTCCCTCTTACCATCACATTTTTTCTTTCCCCTCATTACTTACCCCTAAACCACATTTCCTTTTGAATATTTACAATTTCACAATATCTGTCATACATTCTAGAACTCATATACATATTCAGTTTCTCATGGTCTGAAAGCTATAAGAGCCCTTTGCTTTTTGTCAATCCCCTCTCCAAGACCAGCAATCTCTGGCAGAACAGTAGAGGCAGCACCATTCCTACATTCACTACATTTCTTCAGAATCCACATTTATTCATGCTGTTCATGGATATTTTGCAGCCTAGCTAGATCCTGATCTATCAACATACAGAAGCACTTACCGGGACTCCTGAACCCACGATGTGTTTTTTTCTCTCCTAGGTGCAGTGAGCCAAATGGAGTCATTGTCCTTCTGTCTCTGATCCCTTTATTTGCTTGTTTCCTCTTTGGAGATGCTGCCGACATCCAGGTGACAGCATTTTCATATTTCTCCTTGACCTAGATACTTTCATGGGCTTGTTCTCCTGCTCTGGAAAGCCTCTTATGACTACCTACTCTGGACACAACATCTATCATTTATCATGCTCTCACTATATGTTTTTTCTTCTGCAAGTTATTAGTTTTTCAGGCATCATAGTACATTAGCATGAATAATAAAGCATCAACTTCAACATCATTTAATTTTTATTCTTTTAAAAAAGTAGCATTCCATTTGTTTAACCAACCTAATATAATGTATCCAAGAAAATGCAGAGGATCTTAAAAAATGGGGATGGAATGTATCCGATCTTACTCCAATATGTAGCTATTCAAGCCACTGCCTTCTAAGAAAAAAAGAAAGTGATCCCCTGTAAGGCCTGCTTGTCAAACACTAAGAACACAGGAGCCAAGTGAGCAGTAAAACGCAAAGTAACTGCTCATCTACCCTTTCATGGACGCTGGCAATGTGCTGTCTTTACAAAACTCACACATGAAAACAACACTATTCTTGAAAAAGTACTGCCTCAAGCTTTTCTATTAGAAAATTCAATACAGAGCAAAAACCTGAAAGTACCTATTTGGCGGTTCTTTTAAACATGTTGTAAACAGAATGCTATTTTCTAGCTTACTTTTTCTAGACTATATTAACTTTTTATTTTTCAGTGTTACTTGAACTATTCTATTTCTGTAAGATACCAGAAGTCTACAGATACTTAGACACTCTGACAAAGACTTTACAATCTACTTAGATGAAGTAGAATAATAAAGTTAAGGTTACTTTTTTCAAAGTTAAATGATTTAATTTCCCTATTCTATATTCATAGGTAAAATACTATGCATATGTTTTACATCTATGTGTTTCATAATTTTCCATATTAGTTTCATATTAATTTTTGAAAACAGAATAAGACCATTTTGATTAGATCTGACAGCATTAAAATTTGTGAAGTCCAATGACATTTCTAATATTTGAGAACAAATCTTGTTTAAAGATTTAAGGTTCTCAGTTAAAGCAAAATGGCTAAAGCAAAAAGTAAACATGAGTTGTAAAGGCAATTAATTTTACCAATGCATAGATCTGCTGATTGGAAAATGATAAATCAGCGTCAGATCAGTGTTATAGGTCCTAATTTACTCATTCCTTTAATTCATTTTCCAACTAATGATTTCTTTTGAAAAATTTGTAAAGAGATGCCCTTCATCTTTCTTCCCCTTTCCTTTTATTTTATGAGGCCTATAAAACAAAATGCTTTAACTCTGTAATGAATCATAAAAATGGCATCATCCTTCAAGTAAGATTCTTCTGATCATGCTTCAGGTTGTTTATCTATGTTTTTAAGTAAATAAAACAAGACAGAGTAGATCAGTACCTGCATAGATTTTCTAGGAGAAAAGAGTGTGATAATAATAAGGATCACTCAAGACTTCATAGGACTGTCAGAAAAAGCCTTATCTACTTTATATTGTTAATGCTCTCAGTCCTACTGCTTATCTTTCCCAGAGGAAGGATATGTTTCCATGTGCATTACTGTCAAAAGCTGAACAAAATGACAGTTCCAAACAAGACTGTATGCCAAGTGAGTGCGCAGGAAAAACAGTCTTTTAGTTAATGGTAATTCTAACGGTGAAACACACATCAATTTTGTATAGAACTGAGGAATGTATGGGTAATATGTCAGGCAAATGCCAATAGGGTTTCACTAAGAGCTTTTTTTAAAAGCTTTTCTTAATGTCAGAAATGATGGAACCACATAGTTGAACTTATGGAAAAGACCCTTCAACTTCATTACTACTCTCTCTTATGATCATATCTTGCATTGTCATTTATTTTCCCAAACATTTTATTTAGGCTATTTAATTGACTTTTACATATACTAGTAAACTTTGATTTACTTATCAAAAAGAAATAAAATTTGGTTTTAAAAATCATGGTATTTCCAACAAGAAAAATACAAACGTATAGATTTCGTATTTTATTATTTTATTAAAACAGAAACACTAAAACTGCAGGAAAATGGCTAGATACAACTCTTGACGATACTGTTTATGAACAAAACCTCAGCTGCACAGGAACTAGCAGAAAGAATCAACAACTTGCATATCATCTTACTAAAAAGCTTCTACACAGCAAGAGAAACAACCAACAGAGCAAAAAGCCAACGTACACTATGGAAAAGAATTTTTCCAGCTGTTTCTCAGACAAAGAACTGCTATATACAGTATCTTAAAAACTTCTAAAAAAATCAGTCGAATTTAAAAACACAGTGCAAAAAAATAGCCATCTGAAATGAATAGACATTTTTCAGCTAAAGAAGTAAAAGCAGCTCAAAAGCATATAAACACTCTACATCACTTGTTATTTGAGAGATGGCGATGAAAACAACACTGAGATTCCATGTCACTATACAGCAAATGGCTGCTATCATGAAATCAAACAGCAACAAATGCTGGTGGAGCTGTGGGGAGAAAGGAACCTTTCTCCACTGTTGGTGAGAACATAAACTGGTGAAACCACTATACACATCAGTGTGCAGATTCCTTAAAAACTAGCATTAGAGGTCCCATTTGACCCTGCTATTCCTCTGCTAGGTAAATACGTGAAAAAATTAAAATAACCATACCCCAGAGACATATGTGCACCCATGTTTATAGCAGCTCGGTTTGTAAAAGTTAAATTTTGGAAACAGTCCAAATGCCTAACAACAGGAGACTGGATAAAGATTTTTTAAAATTAAATGGATATTACCCTTCCATAAAAAATGATAAATTTGTTTCATTTATACTCAAATAGGTGTACCTTGCAGATATACTCATAATTAAAATAAATAGGACAGAGATGTGTACATACTGTATCTTTTCTCTAGCATGAAAAACTGAATGTGTAAATGAATGGCAAATGCATGATATAAGTAATGCGAAATAGGAAGAAAATGTGTGAAAGGGAAAGGGTGGGTAGGAGAAAGGAAAGAAGGGAAAGAAAAATTTGATAGTATAAAAAAAGGAAACAAAGGGCCAGAGATTTAGCTCAGTGGTTGCAGCAGCTGCCTAGTAAGTGCAAGGTCCCTGGTTTGATCCCTGGTAACCACGTACAACAATATGAGGCATGGTAGCCATGCCCACTGGCAATCAGTACCACACACCACAAATGCCAGGCTTGGTGGCTCACACCTATAATCCCAGCATTCAGGAGGCAGACACAGGAGGATTGTTGAGTTCGAGGCTTGCCTGTGCTACATAGTGAGCTCAGGGCCAGCCTGAACTAAAAAGCAAGACCCT